>BPLS01000469.1:313906-331651 GCA_019656275.1 Rhododendron kiyosumense | reverse complement strand
ATAGTTGTGCTCCTTTTCTTGCTTAGCGTGCCCTTGGTGGGTATGGGCACGCATAAGGCCAAATACCTTAGAACTGGTGGGCCCATAATGGACGATACTGTCCACTTGTGGCGGGATATTAGATATATGTAGAACTGTACTGAACATAAATTATATTTTAGATATATGTAGAACTGTACTGAACATAAAATTACATTTAGTGAAAGATAAATTATCTCTAATTCTAGAAGATAGTTGTGCTCCTTTTCTTGCTTAGCGTGCCCTTGGTGGGTATGGGCACGCATAAGGCCAAATACCTTAGAACTGGTGGGCCCATAATGGACGATACTGTCCATTTGAGGCGGGATATTAGATATATGTAGAACTGTACTGAACATAAATTATATTTTAGATATATGTAGAACTGTACTGAACATAAAATTATATTTAGTGAAAGATAAATTATCTCTAATTCTAGAAGATAAAAATAATATGTACAAGATTCAAATTATCCAAGGCCTTGCAATTCGTACTCTTTGGAATCATTTTGATGGATTATAAGATTTAGTGTTTACAAGATTGGATGCTAGGACACACCCTGATGGGCCACACCAGATGATCACTCAGCAGACTCGGTTGCTGTGAAACAACTTTCATCTTCCCTCTATACTATTTCGTAACATCTTTGTTGAGGATTGTAATGCTATATCTATTGGATGATTTTCTCCTTTATGGTGTTCTTAATATTCAGTAGGATTGCATTTGTATAGATTTAGTTTGGATATTGAATAATCTCTCTAGTGGGTAATGGGTGACTACTGACTACTCAAAATACCATGGCGGAGTAATGAGTGAGAGGAGAGTAGATTATGAAAAGGTTTAGAAATAAATGATGATTTAATTATGAGTGGAAGGTTCGAGTATGAATCTGGTTTAAGTCTTTGTTACCAACCGATTTGCAAAAGTATAGTTCTATGGCTGCAATAGCACAAGTATCGATTGTATTTCCTTTGCAATGTCACTCTTGAGTGACTTAATTGTAACTAGAGGGATATGTTGTGCTTCTACAACTCATCTGCTGCATTTCGTTTGCCTCGTAACGGTATGGAAGCTTCGGGGTAGGCTTTACTTTCTTGGATGGCAAATCTTGGACTTCAAACACTTCTCCTTCGTTGTGTTTTAACCAGGTTTGCAGTATTTTCTGTGTTATGGACATTGGCTTGCATCAGTTTTTAACTTCAATTCTTGTTGTTTTGTCACATTCAGTGGAATTTCTTCTCTAATTGCTAAGATGCCTGATCTTCTCTTTCACTAATTTGTGGTCTTTAGCTTAGGAGAGCCCTCCTAATGGATGGTATGTAACTTGATAACTAAGGAGATGATTTTCTTGTACATATGGGTAGCATGGTGCTTTAAAATGATTTGGAAATTCACCAATAAAAAAGATCATGATTCCGCCTATTACTTCAAAGGACCTCTATTTAGAAAAAGGATTTAGGGAGACGTGCATACACACATCCATGTCTTTTTTATATTTATTTAAGGATAGGTACACATACATATAAAAACAGTAGGTTTCAAAGGTTAGAAAGTACGAATTTCTGCACATTGGGACTGATATTTGGTTGGGTAGTTTTGAAATATGCTTGTGAAGGTTATAGGTGTGTAGGGTAGGATGGAGAGGGCGGGGAGGTAGGAGAAGGTTAAAGAAGCAATGGGAGCTTATTGAGGTCAATTTACATTTAGTTAAAAACCAGATGGTTGTAAAATTGCTAGTTTTAAAAAGCCAGGGTGTAAAGGCTCACGGGCTCATCCAGACGGTGGTAAAATGGTGTTTGACCTAATGCTTATGTTTGTATTGGTTGTAAAGACCCAGATGTCATCAACTAATTCATTGAGTGTGTGTGTCTGAATAGTCGACGTCACTACTTAGAACTTGGTTTTCCTGGACATCATGCAACAAGATGCCCTCGATAGACAATGGTGACAACAAATTCATGTAGCCGACCCCAATTGATTGAGACTCAAGGCTTGGCTTGGTTTGGTTTGGCTTGGCTTGGCTTGGCTTGGTTATGGAGGTCGCTACTTGTTTCCAAACTTCTACTGTCATGATTTTTACCGTTTCCATCTTTTCCTTTCTTATCTGGGTGTCTCGATATCTATATGTACATTGTGATTTTAGTTGTAAGTTGTGTGGGCCTTCTTCCTAAGGAGGTTAGTCTCTCAACTAAGAGAGGTGGATACAAATGAACGCATTCTTGCGAACCCACTAAAAGATGGAGTGATCAAGTCAAATGTGACAAACCATAGATGCAGATGGTCAACAGTTGGGGTAATGTTCAGTGGTAGAAAAAATAATTATTGCGGTGTGATGTCCTAATTAGATGAGACGTATTTGAGGTTTACCAGCATATATTACCTGGATAACTGTAGTGTAACAGAGTACATGATAATTTGGATACAGTATAGTGGTTGTAGTTTTTAGAGTTGCCAAAATTGACTTGAACACATTTCATATGATTTGGAACTATGATCTGATCTTTCTAGTTTGAATTTTTTTCACTTCTTGATGTTCCCTTGTGCTCTTTTCTTTAGATTTAGAGATTTTGTTATTTTCTGAACGCAGATTTTCCCCCGTGTCTAGTATAGTTGTTTTTAACATATTGAAGACTTAAAGCTGGTCGTGAAAGCCCCCGTGTTTATTCTCAGTTCTGAATCCCCATGCTTCATAGATGTATGTTGATTTTTGCACCAGTGGTTGTGAAATGAGCAAACAAAACACATTGAATATCCCTTCGTTCGGATAATAACATCTTTGAGAATGAACATCTCAGAATCTTTGTCCATACGCTGAGGAAAGCTACGGGTAGGATTTCGTACGAGTGGTTTTGTATGATTCACTCATCGAGTTTCTAGTAGTTTGGACCATGGACAAGTCACTCATTCACTCTACCGTATTAATCGGGTTGGTTAGAATGTAAATATAAGATCAGATGATGTTCAGTGGGGTTTGAATAAGTTCTTTATGTCATTTGCTTTAACATTTGCATTGCTGCAGTAATCTGGGTGGGATTTTTGTATATTACCCGTATGTAGATGCTAATGTGGTTGTTGCGTCGCATGTAATAATTTGGATTATAGAGGTTTTTCCCTTTTGTTTTCCTGTCTTCATTACAATTTCTGCAGCTTTGCTCATTAAAAAATATGATCTGGTTGCTCTACGGACAGCTTTCTTTTTCCTTGATGGCTTATGGTAGATGTCAGCCTCGAATCATAGTTCCTAGGTTAGGAAGTAGAAGTGGGAATCAGCAGGTGGATGAGGAAAAACAATTCGAATAACGAGGAAAAACAATGTGAATAACATAGGGGGAATGGGAAGCTGGGAAAGGATCAAGAATCACATGAGAAACTCAATACGCCAACAAGTGATTTCTTCACAACGGAATGAACACGTGGAAATAAAATTGAAGATGCATGTTGGATGATTGATTGAAACTAGAGAACTGACTCTTCCTTGTGGTCACTAAGTACACAATAAATGTCATGGGTTGACACTCTTTACTAGTGTGCTGCTGAGCTTAGAGTTGGGACAAGGCACGGTGGATTTCCTCTTACATATTTTATAAGTTCCTGGGCAATTTTTTGGAGGTTAGTGGGGGGTTATGATTTTTCAGAAGGTATCTCTAATTCTTAGCGGATTAGTTTTAGAGTAGTTTCTAATGTTCTTGCATTAGACTGGAAACACAAATCTTTAATCGTAGCGGATTAGTTTGAGTAGTTTCTAATGTTCTTGCATTAGGTTGGAAACACAAATCTTTAATCGCATTTTAGGCTAGCAATGTCGAAGGTCTCCTTTTTCTTTGATAGAGCCTTCCTTCTTATTTTTTCTAACCCAGCCGTCTGCGTACACGCTAATGCATTTCGAAGTGCTTCAGTGTTGTGCTGGCAAGGTTTTTTTTTTTTTTTGTGTGTGTGTCATTGTAGGATCTTCAGGTGGTGCGTCCATCTTGTGTTGTCGGAGGAGTATTTGTACGACACCTTGAAGTGGTTTTTCTCGTTTTGCTCTGGCGAAGCCTCTTTTTCTTCATGTTTTTGGGCAGCCGCATGTTTGGTTTTCTGATGTATGTATGTGATTCAGATTTTAGTTGTGCTTGTGTAATGACGATACAAGGCTAAAAAAAAGTTCATGCCATATTTGCTTCAAAATCAATTTTCTTCGACCCCTATTGGTTTCTCTTTAGATGTGCCGCGTGTTCGTCTCTCTTTGTATAATGATGGCAAAAGAATGACAGGAAAGCTCAGAAAGAGGCTTTCTTTTCTTTTCTTTTCTTTCCTTCAAGACTATATCATATAATTATTTGACGTAAAATTGTGCCATAATGTCTCTCTTATTAAAATGACATAAAGCAATGAGCAAATAATTGACTTCCACTTTCACTGAAAAAGGGAAAACCAACAGCCGTTTTGGAATATTGTTTAGTCTTCACTTAAAAAACTTTTTTGCATGTTACTTTTGTGTAAATTTTTTATATTTTTTTTGGTTGAGAATTGGTTCTTCTCAAGGTGAGAAATTTTAAAAATATAAAATTATGTTTGAAATTTTATGTTTTAATAAAAACCGAAAATTCCCAAAAAAATGACCTCGAAATTATCAAATATGAATTTTTTTTGAATAAAGACAAATATTCCACAAGGATTATCAGCTAAACATAGCCTTATTTGAGAAGAAATGAAGAAAATTTGTAGTTAAAATTTATTGATGATAAAAATAATGGAGAACTGATTTTGTAACTCTTTTTTTTATTAATGCTACTCTCCTTCTCTCATAAAATAAATCATCTTATATAGACACAAAAAAAGATGATATTAATAAAAATGGGAGTGGCAAAATCGCTCTCCATATAATGTTTGGAAACAATGCCTTTATGTCGGTAAAACGAAAATTTCGGAAACAATATATCGAGTGACAGTCGACAAGTAAAAATATTATTCAATAATTTTGGGTCATCATCACAGAATGTTTCAATATTTCATAATACATTATGGTTCAATTGACTGAATAGTCTCTTTGAGTATGTTTATATTTTTGTTTGGAAATATTTTCTATTTATTGGTTCTCCTTTAATCGACTCAATGACTGTTTTGACTGTAGGTCTTTTTTTTTCCTTCAGACTGTGACACCTTTTGCCTGCCTCAAGATTAGAAAATGGAGTACTTTCCTTTTCGTATTTTTTGATTTTTTTGCACTAGTGTATAATATATAAGTTGCAGTCGTTAAAGTAATTTATAACAGAGAAATCAATCAATTCAAAATTTTTGTAAAAACGTAAATAAATCAAGAAATCAAAATTCCAAAAAAAAAAACAAAAAACAAACAGTAAGAGCCAGAAGTTACTGTACCAATTTACAATGAGATCTCATTTTACAATTCAAAATGGGAAATGATATTGCCACACCCTTTTTTGATAATATCACACTCTGCAAGTGAGTTTTTACACCAAAAAATACACTTACAGGGTGTGTGACATTATCCAAAAAAGGTGTGGTAAAATCACTGCCCTTCAAAATTTGAGATTTGGGAGATCAGAGCCAACAGTGCATCCAGCTGTCTCTCCATTTCTAAATTCAAAATTTTTTTTCCATTCAAATTTCCATCCTCGAATCTCGCACAACCACTAGTTCCCATTCCACTCCTCTCGAAAAAAATTCAAAATTCAAACCTACAAACAAATATACAATGCCGTTACTTTACTCAGACACCCCCACAATATAAAAACCTCCGTATATATAACCCATCGTTACCTCCCCCAACCCTACTCTGCCTCCCTCATTTCCCATACGCTCCCCTCTTTCTTTCTCTCCTCCTCCTAACCCTAAAATCTCCGTCCTCTCTCTCTCTCTTCCACCGCCCGAAAATGCGTGAGATCCTCCACATCCAGGGCGGCCAATGCGGCAACCAGATCGGGTCCAAGTTCTGGGAAGTGGTCTGCGCCGAGCACGGTATCGACCCCACGGGCCGATACCACGGCGACTCCGACATCCAGCTCGAGCGGGTCAATGTTTACTTCAACGAGGCGAGTTCCAGCCGGTTCGTGCCCCGGGCCGTGCTCATGGATCTGGAACCCGGGACCATGGACAGCATCAGATCCGGCCCGTACGGGCAGATCTTCAGGCCAGATAACTTCGTCTTCGGCCAGTCCGGGGCCGGGAACAACTGGGCCAAGGGGCATTACACGGAGGGCGCGGAGCTGATCGATTCGGTGCTCGATGTCGTCAGGAAGGAGGCGGAGAATTGCGACTGCTTGCAGGGTATTTGTTTTGCTTGTTTTTTTTATCATGTTTTTGATACAGATTTTGAAACTCTAGCACACACCAAACGTATGATTTTGGTGTTTCTTAATGCACGCCGTGTTTTTTGATAGGGATTATGAAACCCTAGCGCGAACCATGCGATTTGGGACTTTACTGTTTAGACTGTGGTTTTTGGTACAGATGTTGGAAACCCTATCATGACAAGCATCTGCGCATCGTAGGATTTGGGGGTTTTCTGATTCAGACTGTTTTTTGATAGGGATTCTGAAACCCTAGCGCGAACCCTAAGAGATTTTGGGGCTTTCTTATTTAGGGTTTGTTTGTTTTTTTTTCTAAAGATTTAGGAAACCCTAGCATAACCATTGACACAAATGTGTTTTGTGACTTTTGTGTTTCAACTATGTTACTTTTTCTCTATATATTTTGGAAACCCTAGAGTGACCAGTGCATACGCCACGTAGGATTTGGGGGTTTCGTGATTTAAACTGTACGATTCAAGGCTTTTCTATTTCGACCATGTTTTTTCCTAAATACAGATTAGGGAAGCTCTAGCAGAAACACCTTCTAATGAAAACCATGTAATTTTTTTCTTAAAATGACAGACTTATATGCAGTGTGTTTGTATGGAATATCTTCAGAGCATGTTGTATAAGTGCATGTTCCTCTGTTTGGATCTTGACCTATAGCAGAAACGAGATTTTAACCAGGAGCCTGGTTTCGGCAATGTAGAATAATTGAGTTTTTCTGATTTGCAGGTTTTCAGGTGTGCCACTCCCTAGGTGGAGGGACAGGGTCTGGAATGGGGACGCTCTTAATTTCCAAGATCAGGGAAGAGTACCCAGATAGGATGATGCTCACTTTCTCTGTGTTTCCCTCTCCAAAGGTCTCTGATACTGTTGTGGAGCCTTACAATGCTACCCTGTCTGTTCATCAACTCGTGGAAAATGCAGATGAGTGCATGGTTCTTGATAATGAGGCTTTGTATGACATTTGCTTTCGAACCCTGAAGCTCACTACTCCCAGTTGTAAGTCTTCTTGAGCTCTAAGTGATGAATGATCTTTGTTTGGTATCAGAACGTTGGGATCCACTGTCTAGTTTAAGCATTTCATAGTTCCTTGGTAATATATTGGCAATGGCATATGTGATCTTCTATGTATGATTTTGAATTGGTTTTTGTGGTTTGAATATTTTGCTAGAACATATTCCTAGTGGTCTGTACTCTGCTCATGTGTCATCTATGAATGAAACTTTGTTGTTTGATGGTTGTTTGTACTTTGTAGGCACTTTTTCCTGTAAGTTAAACATGACGGGCTTTGCATAGTGTAAGACAATGTCGTTTGTCATTGTATACGTGGTTTTGAAAGTGCCCTTATTGGATTAGTTGACCTTTTTGGTTTTTCAAAAAGAAAAAACAATTCTGTGAAACTTGTGATTTTGGTTGGAAGGATGATGTTATAAGCTGCTGCTTTATTCGAGAAGCATAATTCATAACTATCATTATTGCTTCTCTTTCTTTCAACAGTTGGCGATCTGAATCATTTGATATCTGCAACCATGTCCGGGGTCACCTGCTGCCTCAGGTTCCCTGGCCAGCTCAACTCTGATCTTCGCAAACTTGCAGTAAACCTCATTCCATTCCCCCGCCTTCACTTCTTTATGGTTGGTTTTGCTCCGCTCACCTCACGTGGATCCCAGCAATACCGAAACCTGACCGTCCCGGAGCTCACCCAGCAAATGTGGGATTCCAAGAACATGATGTGCGCGGCAGATCCAAGACACGGCCGTTACTTGACTGCCTCTGCCATGTTCAGAGGGAAAATGAGCACCAAAGAAGTGGACGAGCAGATGCTGAATGTTCAAAACAAGAACTCTTCCTACTTTGTGGAGTGGATTCCAAACAATGTCAAGTCAACCGTGTGTGACATTCCACCGACTGGTCTGAAAATGGCGTCTACCTTCATTGGTAACTCGACGTCGATTCAGGAAATGTTTAGGCGTGTGAGCGAGCAGTTTACTGCCATGTTCAGGAGGAAGGCCTTCTTGCATTGGTATACCGGGGAAGGGATGGACGAGATGGAGTTCACTGAGGCTGAGAGCAACATGAATGATTTGGTGTCTGAGTACCAGCAGTACCAGGATGCAACAGCCGATGAGGAGGGAGAGTATGAGGAGGAAGAGGAGGAATATCAGGAGTAGTGGTGATTATGGGGTAATTGGGGACACTTCTGTGTAAAGGGGAAGCAGGAGTTATTTTGTGTTACAATGCTGTTGTAACCTCAACTGCCAGTATTTTGATTTCGTAGGGTGATATTTTGTTATTTGCGGGAAGGAAACTATTTGGACACAATTATGTTTTGCTATGAATTCTATGGTCTATATCATCCATTCCAGTGGTATTTTTGTCTCGCTTAAATCACGCTTCTTGATTGATTGCATTATAGCTCTTTGTGGTAGCATGACTTCACTTGGCGTGGAATTCAACCATCATTCGTATCAAGATACTGTCTGGTTGGTTTTTACAAGGATTTGTTGTACTGATTAAACGTTTTTCCTCGTAAAATACGAGTAAAAAGCTTTGTGGAGTGGCAATCTTTCAAGTACGTGAAAATCGTGTGATGGTTCCATTGAAACACGAGTGTGCTTGGAAGCATTTTCTCAATTTGTAAGCATTTTCTCAATTTGTATTTGTAAGCATTTTCTCAATTTTCACTGTATTACTACTACACAGTAGTAAATTATTTTGGATTATATCTGTTTGACCCTACATAAAAACGATTAATTACTCCTATTAAGTGCCCTTGATGCCCCAAAGTCCTTCAAAACAACATATTTACACGGGACCTATGACTTTAGTAAATGTGTTTTGTGGGACTCACGTAAATGTGACATTGATTAAATTTTCAGTAAGGACATTTGGAGGAGGATCCTTAACAACAATTCCGTTGAGGGCTACTGTGAGCCGGCCATTTTGTAGCCTATTTTGATGACCAATTTTGTTCACTTTTGAGATCTTGTCAGATCGTTAGCTATATCAAAAAATATTCAGATTCAGCATTAACAAATTTATCTTAGATAAATGATGAACACTGATCATTTAAATGGACCCAAAAGAGCTCAGTAGCCCTCAATGGAGATGGGATCCCCATAAGAGCTTGAATAAAATGTACGTATTTTTATTAAAAATGGTATAAAAATACAAATATCTGAATTACATCAAACGGAATACACACAATTACTTAGCTCAACTGATACCTCATTAAAAAGAAATATAATAACTCCCATTAGGATTATCTAGTAAGCTAACCCCTTGATATTCTAATGCAAGCGTACAAAGATGACCAACTGACCTAACTCTTAACTTAGTAAAATGTTGGAGATCATTTCAAGGAAATGACGACCATGAACGCAGAAATAACGAGGCGGGATTTATATGGAACCTATAGAAAGGAAATGTTAAAAAATTTCCTTGCCCTTGTTTAGGTTAGAAAGAAAGTGAGTGCAAATTAATAGCAAAATTGTTAGGAAAACCATGTGTTGAGTATAGTACATTTTCCTCCCTGTTTCCTTCTTCACCATTTTCCTTTCCTTCTCTTTTCTTTTCACAAGTTCCAAACGTACCCTTAGAAAATCCACAACAGTTGTGCTATTGACACAGATTTGCCATGCACAAATCATGATGTGGGGCCTACTACGGGTCCCGACACAAATAATTTTAGTCGTTTATTAAATTTAAAATATTTTTTCATAGGTTCTAATAAAAAATCAGTTCAATCCGATATTTATAAATGCTCAATCCAATCATCTATCGGATTGAATTGATCTTTCGTGTGGTATATTGAAAAAAATATTTTAAATTTAATGAACAGCTAAGATCGTTTATATAAAACCTATAGTGAACCTTACAACACGATATGTGCATAATCTGTGTGTTGGAAATCTGCGTGGATAGACTTGTTGAATCAAAAAGTCTATTGGTATAGATCAAAAATCTGTACCAGTGGGTACAAATTCCTTTTTGGGCCTCAAAAAAATGATTGGAGTCGCTCATTTTATTTAAAATACTTTGCTTATGATCCTTACAAAAAAATAAGCTTAATCTAGTTTCGTAAATACTCCTAGCGATACTGGATTAAACGTATTTTCTGTAGGGTCTATAAGCAAAGTATTTTAAACAAAATTAGCGACTCCGATCATTTTTTTAAGACCTAAAATGAGTTCAAAAAGAGATTTGTACCACTGATACAGATTTTTTTGTCTGTACCAGTAGCACCATTCTTATTGAATCCACAAATAAAATGGGCCGATAATCCAAATAACTAGAATAGTGAGGCTGCATCGTAAAAGTGCGGAAAATTACGAGGGTAACTCAACGCACTGCGAGCCGAATTCAGGGCACTGTGTGTGCGTGTGTGTGAGAGAGAGAGAGAGAGGCATCGGAAAATGGCGAGCACTCTCGCAAGCAGAGCAGCTTCAGCGGAGAGAACAGCTAGCTTGTGGAGGATATCGATTACTAGTTTCCTCAGAAACTTAAGCACTTCTTCTTCCACTCCAAATGCAACAAACCCTACTACATCAGCTCCGTCGGCGGCGAACAAGTCCAAGCGCAAGAAGAAGAAGAACTTGTTCGAGGTGGCTCAGTTTCTTCCCAATTGGGGAGTCGGATTCCATATGGCCAAGACCCACTGGTACAACGTCTCTTACGAGATCACCAAGATCAATCTCTACAAGGTCCTTCTCTTTCTCTCTCTCTCTCTCTCTCTCTAAGTACACACACGTATACGTATGTATCTACTAGACACCCGGGCAAACACGATGCACACATTGGGCTGTTGGAAAGAGGTATATTGATATCCGAAAAAATGCATAGATATTTGCCAAACTGCATTGATATATGTGAAAGCTGTATTGGAGTTCTCTAAGTGTTTTGTCTTTTTGTGTATTATCCCGTGCTCGATGGGCTCACATTAGCCGGACCCATTTATGAAATCTGGATGTGAAAGTAGAAAAAAGGGGAGTAGAAATTTGGGATGGCCGTATTTTTTCTACTTGGCAGGTTGCAGTTTCTTTAGGTAGTTAAAGGGGTAGTTTGAGATAAAATACGTGAGCCAGCCAGCCTCTTTAATAAATATGTGTTTGCTTATTGTTGGTTGTGTTTTTTTTGCTCTTTCCAGGATGGTAGGCATGGCAAGGCTTGGGGAATCGCTTATAAAGACGGTGAGTTTCACTTCCGATTTCTATGACATCATAAGTTTTGTCTTTTGAGAAAATGGAGGAAGTGAAGAAACATGAAAATTTTGATAATTATTGGTTATGGTTGTTCTTGTTTTTTATTCCCCTCCCACTGCCACATTCAATCAAAATGCCCCACCAAAAGACAGTAAAAAGAAAGGAAAAGAAGCATTAGGGGAATCAGAAGAAAAATTGACCACCAGACAAAACGGTTGTATTGCAATACAAGAACTTCAATTTCTCATCAAAAGATGGACATAAACAAATAGAGCAAGCCGAAGAATAAGGTTCTGTTGGGGTTAGTCAATTTTTGTAGTCTCAACTTGGGTGTCAAGACTTGATTATGTTCCTTTCTCCATCTTTGCTATCAATAGACCAGTAATCATGGGAGTACCCATCTTGATTATGTTCCTTTCTCCATCTATATTGGCTTTGTGGGATATGAGTTCTATGATGATCAAATATCATAATGTGCTAACTGAGATATGAAGAATGACGGGAGTGTCTATGGCTTGTGTTAATAGTTATGCAGTACAAGTCCACTTTTTTAATTTGGTTGATAAGGGTTGTAGCATACTTAATTGGATGCAATCATTGAGTGTTGTTGTCTTATTGCTCAGTTGAATATAAAGTGAGGGGGATGTTGTCTCATAATACTTTTATATTTTTGTTTCTCTTCTTGCACTATTTTATTACTTTTTAGCTGAGGTTTTAAGTCATCTAAAGATCAACTCAGCGTGGGAAATCGGATTGAAAGCAGTGCCTTACGATTGGTTGTTCACATAACACAAGAGAATGGTCGACAAACAATGTATTGCATTGTGGGACTACCAACAGATCCTGGCAACCTTCTGCGTATAATGCGTTTTTTTTTTTTTTTTTGCAGCAACCGGTGTCAGTTTATCATTATGCATTTTTAATTTTGCCGCAATTTAATTTTTTTATTTTTACTTTTTCCCATGGGGCTCTGTCTATGTGATCTCTTTCTCTTGTATTTCTTTACCGTGCATGAGTTTCTTTTCTTGTGTGAAAGAACTAGAATTGCCATTTATCCTCCCCATAATTCTTGTTAATCAACCCACATTTTTGTATAATTCACCTTTATTAGTTTTCGTTCGTTTTGCTGTTTGGATAACATTGAGACCTCAATATCTGCTTCGTGGTCTGCAATCAGTGGTGGACACGGGTGGTGGGTAGGGGCCCTGGCACCCAACTTCAACAATTTCTCACTAGACGACACTAGTTTTGGTATATACATGTAAATTAGCATTTTGGTCTCCCCAAAATCCTGATAAAGTTTTCCTTGCCCCTCCAAAATCTTAATAACTTTACATTGGCCCTCCCTAGTTTGCAGAAGTCCGGTCCTCTACTGCCTGCAATGGGTCGCCCATCAGCTAGAATTGCTTTTGAAGAGTTTTAGGCTTTGGTTCGAAGGAGGAAACGAACAGTTTGTTAGATTACTGGAAGCAAGGTTATGAAGGTGCTACATAATACATACTATCTGTACCAAGGCTTACCAACAGAAATATTATAGGTGTACGATGGCTCTCTCATGCTATAGATTGCAAGGATTGTGGGAAACGTACCTACATATCATGAGTTTAGTGGCTATCGTACGGTTGGGGCCAAGTTCCGATGGTAGATTCTTGGATCATTTTAATTTCCTTAAAAGATGAGGATGACTGTTGCTTTGAGAAAACTATTATGTTGGGGGGATCCAGTTTGGGAGTTGGCTCAACTTTTGTGGGATTAGTGGTTAAGAGAGAGGTAATTGGAATAGTTTATAAAGGAATAGGAAACGGTGATGGAGGCGTTAAACACCAGATTGCCCTTCAAGTGCAACTTGGACATGGTTTTTCACGAGCTTAAAACTTGATCTGCTTTCATCTTGGTGAAATGGAGACGCAAAGTATCGAATAATTCTTTGACATAAGAAGTTTCCTAAGCATCTAGGTCTACCAGGAATTCTATGTTTTTCAGTTGCCTCTTTAATACTAATTATTAGTGACTTTGTTTCTCTCTTAACTACTGTATAGAGGTTCCTGGTTTGAACTCTAGCGTCCTTCGTAAGTTCTATTCCCCATGTGTTAGTCTAGTTAGTGATAAAAAAACAGCCCCTTATCTTATTTGGTTTTATAGCTAGAGGCTATACTAAAAGACAGCTGAATAAGTACAATGATAAAAAATAATAAAATTTGTAGTTTTGATTTTGAATTTTGTTCACCTTGTGCGGCTGTACCCCGTATTAATGCTAGGTGAATTATGCAGGTTCACCAGCTGCACCTGCCAAGAAAATAGGTGGAGTTCACAAGCGCTGTTGGAGATACATTCCAAACTCCAAAAAAATTGAAGAAGGCGCCTCAAAGCCAGAAGTTCAATCGGCTTGATGTCATTTCCAAATTCTAAAAAGCTACCGTCTTGGCCTCTGTCTCAGAATTCCATACATTTCGTTGAAGGTTGATACTGTCGACTTCAGTCCGTGGGATAGTTTAGGTTATGGAGGTTGTATTCATCAAACAGTTCTTAGGTCTCTGCATGTTTTTTGGTTAACTTAGTATCTTGTGTTTCGGAAGTGGAGACATGATCTTGTACCAAAGCAAATTGAGATACATTTTATCAGAACAGAGATTTTTGCAAATGTTGATCATGATGGTTCTTCTAGGTGTCTGGAAGTCCTTTAGTATGGTTTCCCAGGTATACCTGAGTTTCATTTACCCATAAAGGTGTTATCTGTCGATCAAGTATGTGGAAATGGGTTATCAAACAATGTTTCTGGTGTGTCCTTCATTCATACACAGATTCAGGCATTAGTTGGAAGGGTATCCAATCGATTGACGTACTTGCCTTTTCTGTTCTTTTCTTTTTCTTGTTTCGGTTTTCTTGCTGGACCTTCTGTTTACGCTATCTCAGTTAACGCTTTACAGGTTAACCAAGATTTTCCGAAATGCTGTGCCTCATGCGCATCACCCTTGCCCTTGCCTTAAAGGTGCTTTGAGCCTATTGGCGCATGTAAGCGTTGATAAGCCATTTTGCCCATGTTCTCCTGAAAATGCCCCTCTTCCTCTTGTCTTGTCTTGTCTGTAGTGATTTGTCCTTGGTAGAGGGCTAATTGAGTAATTTTGTTGTATTACCGGATTACCATTTTGACCTTATTGGACTTTTCATGTTTTCCGTTTGTCTTATGAATGCGTGTGAGTTTTGTCCGAATGTGTAGGGCCTTTTTAGGTAGAATGCAATTAATAGGAATGAATTAGAATCAAATCCTTATCATAATCACAATCACAATCAAGTCATCTGAAAATCAATTATACAGATGAGAACCCAATTGTGTAGTGTGAACAAAATTAATTTCGACCATATGGAGAGAGAGAGAGAGAGAGAGAGAGAGAGAGAGAGAGAATCAAAATCAAATCTTTATCAGAATCTGAATTTTGTGAGGCAAGTGAGAGAGAGGAGTAGGTGGGGAGAAGAGGGAATGCACGTGAGTTGTCAGGCGTTTTAATTGTGTTCACACTACACAAATGTATTCTCAATGAGCGCGACGTGCTTGCACGTCGTGCCTTTATCTAGCCTAGCTAAACATGCCTTGGCTAATTATCAAGTGTCTAGTTCCAAGAACACCTCAGACTTTTTGTGATAGTCTTGCTGGAGACGGAGCGGTTAATAGCACACTGCACCTAGTATGCCTTGTCCTAGGCTTTAGTCTGTTTTCAGCTGGTTTTTCTTTTATTCTCAGGAAAAACTCTTTATTATGATTTGCGATTTATCTTCCTTCTCTTAAAAATACCAGTATCTATTTCTGTCGCATAAATAGCACGCGGTAGTAGATGATATCGACTAACAAAGAATCAACATTAAATCAAACTCCAAGAAGCAACAATTCAGAATCTGAATTCGTCTCGTATGAAAAATCATGGAAGACAATCAAGTCCGCTTCCAAACCAGTTGACATTGGAAGCAGGAAAGAGTCACTCTCCGGGGAAGACAATAAAGGATTTTCAAGAGGGCACGAATAAGATTAACGGAATCTGGAGATTATGGGAAAGCAGAAGGCAACTTTCCCTTGTTGGTTTTACCTTCCAAATTCCTTTCAAAGGGGTATATTATGATTTTATGGCCTACTACGGATTACGGATCCTAACCAATTAAGAATCCTCAGCCTGCCTAGTCAAAGTATCCAATTTGTACCATAAAATTCCATAGGCACAAAATCCAGGTAAACTAGGAAACTAAGTAAATGCAGAATCAACCTAAGTCGGAATGGTTAAGATTCATTCAAATTTTCCACATTCTTTTGTTTTGATTTTGGCCAATCTCTCCTCTATATAAACACCACCTTCTATACACATAATGTGCCATACCCATAACACCAAATTCTTCCCCCAGAAAATGGCAATGATCCTTTTCCTTGTTTTCTCTCTTTTCTTGCAAGGAGCTCTTGGTAACCCACAACTCCAACTCCTATATATCCTACTACTTTTTCCTCCAAATTAGTGTCACTAGTTCTTTTTTTTTTGACCATTCTAAGTCGAGATGCAGGCCGGAAACTGACCTGGGTGGTTGGTCGGTGTTGCTTGGTTCGTCTGTGAAACCCACAGAAGCGATGACCAGATAAAGCTAGCACATTAGTCTGTTTCGCCTACATCTCGGCTTGACTAGCGATTCTTTCTTTCTTGTTTTTTTGAAACTTTAAACTTGGTGGTATTTTCTGTGTAGGTGAAATTATATGCGAGGAGTTGTCGGTTGGAATGTGCTCCTTCTCAGTCGCGTCTTCCGGGAAGCGATGCGTGTTGGAAACTACAGCCTCGAGTGAAGGAAATGGGGCCTTCCAGTGCAAGACGTCCGAGGTGGTGGCGATGACCATGCGTGAATGGATTGAGAGCGATGCGTGCATTGGTGCATGCGGCATTGATAGATACTCCATCGGTATCTCATCCGATTCCCTCCTCGAGCCCCATTTCACTGCTAAGCTCTGCTCACCGGCTTGTTTCCATAATTGCCCCAACATCGTTAATCTATACTACAATGTCGCCTTGGGAGAAGGTGATGCTTTTCTCTTCGACTCGTCATACCATCTATAGTAGTCCATGCTCTGTACATGTGTGTATAGGATTTAGCATTGGAAACGACTCGATTTTGTAGAGTTAATTCTGCATATTGGTCACTTTGGTGAATTTTTAGTGAGTGTCGCATGGCAAAAACTTCTCCCCTCCATCGCTCATTTATTAGTCCTTTGCATTTTAAGATATTGCAAAACGTAAATGTTTTTTGAAAATTCAAAGGCAGGAACTGAATGGCAACACGGGGAATAAATGCTTTTCAATTTGAATCAGAGAGTATTAACCGAAAGTCTCCTTTAATAGTTGAAATCCCGAAAAGGACTAATGTGATAAGAGAGTATACTTCATTGCAGGGGCCAACTAATGTTCGGCCCCAAAAAACCGCATATATCCATCCTTTTCCATTCTCTCTTATGGAAGAAATTCCCCAACCTATAGAACCAATTGTCTCCTAGGCAAAGTGAGAATGGTATCTTACGTGGTGTTTTGTTTACCGTGTGCAGGAGTATTTTTGCCCGAGTTGTGCGAGGCTAAGCAGACCAATCGACGGCAGTCAATGAATCAAATCCTAAGTTCTGGCGCAGCAGCAGCAGCTTCTGGTTCAGTCGATGCTCCAGCTTATGCTCCTAATGCTGCCGATGCTCCAGCTTATGCTTCTGTTGCTGCCTAACCTGAAGATGCTGCTGGTCCTGCCTCTAGTGAAATCACCCGATTCGTTACTTGTTCTCCTGCTTCTATCAGATAAATTGTCATAGTATCACTTGGGCTGATCTATCATATGGTCACATATATACCGGGAATTTTCGAATGAAAATCAGGATAGTACGATCATTGTATGAGAATTACAGTGCCCTTTACTCATATGGTTGAAAGAAGATTGTCTTCTGTTACTAGATGAGATAATTGCATCCCTAGCTACCAGTTTTGTTGGTAGTCAAAATGACTATTTGATGTATGACAGATTTGGAATAGGTCTAAATATGATCAGACACAAGAAAAAATAACTGTTTTTGGGGCTGTGATTAGTAGACGTGAACAGTGAAAGAGAAAAGAAGAAGAAGGGTTTAAAGAAGATAGATCTAGGCCTCAAACCAAGGTTACCAAAGGCAGCCTCTTTAGCATCACACCAAAACTAAATTTTCATTCATTCAATCATAATTCAAG
>BPLS01000469.1:278751-313896 GCA_019656275.1 Rhododendron kiyosumense | reverse complement strand
CTCTTGAGATTTCATCACTTATATTGACTCCATAACAATTGTGAATGCAAAATAACTATTCATTCATTCAATCATAATTCAAACTCTTGAGATTTCATCACTTATATTGACTCCATAACAATTGTGAATGCAAAATAACTACCTCCTCTATTCCCAATAGATTCGGGTAGAATGAATGTGTAAATGCAAATAACTATTCCTATTCCCTAGATGGATGGATGGATGGATAGGATGAATGTATTACATAACGGTTGAATGCGCTAAATTAAATATGTGGTCAAACTTTCCTAAATGAAAAGTCATAGCCTTTAATGTTCTAGTCAATATCAAATAAATATCCTAAGTAAGCCCCACATCATCCAGATTCCAGCATATGCCAAATCAAAACTTGAGTATCAGAACCATCCAATCCACACCTTTTATAGAATTCTATTGGGTGTTGCCATAGTTGTGAAAATCGTACTATTCACGATTTTTGCAAAAACGATATGAATCTATAGGTGAATTAAGGTTTATATAGAATCGATGGTGAATCGTACAATTCACAATTCAATTCGTGATTCGATTGACGATTTACGCCAAAACGATACAAATATATAAGTGAAATTTCGCCTTAGTTTTTTCCTCTAGGAAAGCAAGAATATAAGTAATATATTGTGAAGTATGAAAATTTTTATTCCCAAAAAATTTGTTGGTATTGGTATTTATTTTAAATTCTTGTATCCTCTGAATTATAGACTGGAACAGGCTCAAAGCCTCGAACGGAACTTTACTATAGATTTAACCTTATATTTTAATTTTACTATGTATCTTTAATATGTAGGTACATAGATACATTTTTCAATGTATTTTTTAAATTTAGACCGAATCGTTACAATTCACAATTTGATTTGATTCCAATTCAGAGAAAGGTCAATCCGATTCTCGATTTGATTAACGATTTGCTGCCATTTTCCATCACTATTGCAAATTCCAGTTACGTATCAAAATGAATACAACTTCTACGCAAACATTACTGCCACAAAAACAAGCAATATTCACCTGTCAAGGAACATAACCAAGAACGATAACACTTTCAGCCCCATGTCCGGATCTAACCACCAGACTGAACGAATCAAAATTATATGCAGAATTCTTACAGAGCGACGGCTCATCAGTATTTTATCGGAAGATTCCAGAAAGACAACTTTACTACCATAGTTTATCTTAGATTAGAGACTGGCAAACTGAGTTCTTGAAACGAAACATGTGAAAGTCAGATGACACAGTGTGTTCTTTAATCTTTAATACTCATTGTTTCCAGGTCTTGCGTGGTTTTAAGATCTTTTGCCCCTTGAAGTTCTTGGGTCTTTTTAAAATCAGCAACAACCTGGTCAAAGGTGCTCCTAACATGTTGGCACATGAGCATCAGATCCTGGCATGCATCTTTGAATACCTCGCTTGCTGGATCACCTGCAAAATTTCAGCAGCAGCCAAAACATTAAAAAAATTTGCGATGTGGAATAGTCGGGAATTGTGATAAAGAGTAAGACAAATTCATGAAATTTCAAGGGCGTTGAGATATAAACCATTTATGACTTGTCACTTGTCTCAAGAGAGAGCACTTAGCTTCTAAAATAATGCATCAAACAGGTCCGCATGCAGACTCAATGAAGCAACTATTTTCCCTAGTTTCAAATTGGCCATAAGAACAAAAACATTCTATTGCATGATGATATACTACGCTTCTGCTTAGCACTGTAATTTGAGGTATTCAATCAATTAAGGGGAGAGCTAAAATGTATCTTACTTCATGCTACTGGAGCTCTCTAATCATTGTTGAAAGGAAAGAAGGAATAAAAAAAGGTGTATCAAACAACAAAAATGGCCTATCAATCAAACACACAATTTTCAAAATCCAACACTTCTATATCTTTTCTGATGGAAAACTGAATTTGAATAAAGATACATAAATGGATCAAATTTGTGCTGATTTCAAGCTATAGAGAAGTTTGAGATCGAATTGGAGGAATCATGCCAAGGGAGAAATGTAATTCTATGTACTAGTACCCTTGTATGCTGCTAGAGAAAGAAGAATCTTTACCAGTTGTCTGGACTCTTATATTTACTCGAGCATCTGCAGGATGAGGGATGCTGTAACCGCAGACTGTTACTCTTGGACTGCAACATACCATTACGTGAGCTCAGTAATTGTTGGACAGGCACTTATAAACCCAACTAAACACCAAAATCAAACACAAATCCCCTTTGCAATTTGGATACAGATGCCAATGCAGGAATAAGAACAAGAAACTAAAAAGAAATTCGCTGCAGACTAAAAAAATTAACTCATCAATATGATAGAAAGGCTTTCACACGATCACATATATTAAACTAGGAATAAGACTTTTCTCCAGCTTGGTCTACACTCTTTCATAGTTTACGAATTCCAACTCATAAAGGTTACTAACTTCCATAGTTCCACTAAGGTTCTTATCCTCCAAAAAATAGCACTCTCTAAACTTGACTTTAATCATCCGATGAATTAAATTTTCGACTACCATAACTTTATGCAATAGAAAAGAAATTATGCAAAATCACGTTGCCATTACATCAACTTTCAAATGTCAAACCGTGTGCATGGAGCAAGAGCAGAACGGGGGAGCTAGCAAATATAGAAGCTCCCAAGGTTGGGAGCGTGAAAGGAACGTGCACATTCATCACAAAACTAATGTAGCATAAAATATACACTTTAAAAGTACAATCCTTTTAGGGAGAAAATATGAGTCAAGTCCACCACCAGTATAAGAAATGGGCTAGTGTTGCAATATGTGCTTTTCTTTTCAATATATCATGGCTTGAGCTTGATATATAAGTTCATCAAGGACCAATTAATAAAACCAAGTGATAAATCAGTATTTTTGTCTACAAGGATCGTACTATAGCACCCATCTTTGTGAGGAGCGTGCTCCCAACTCAGTGGGAGATTGCTCCCGTAAAGCTCCTTAGTTGGGAGTGCAAGAGTGCGCTCCTAAGGTGGGAGTGGCACCACTTTAGAGCTCCCTGCTACTAAGTGTCAAACAACAAGGGCTTGAACTCTAGTACCGGTGGAAAGATAGTTTCGCATGGATCAAATAATCACTTGTTAGTTTCTTTTGCAATTATTTCTTCTCTTCCCGTTTTTCTTGTAAATTGCCTTTAGTGGCTTATTTCAAGGGCACAACTATGACCAATTGCACACGACCATGCAAACTTCATAAGAGAATACTTGCTTGAAATTCAGCTAGTATTGCCTTGGCAATAGTAGTTTCCCTGAGTTTCGTTTGATGAAACAGAAAGATCATCTACTTTACAGCTAGAAGACAGAATTTTTTTTCTTTGTAGGATCTTAGGAAGCTTCAGCAAAAAAAAAAAAAAAAAACCAAAACAAAAAAACCCACAAAGTGACAATCACTGAGTTCGGATGGGCATTTTGAGTTTTATTTCATAGATAAAGTTTTGAATGCAAAGTTCTTGTGGGGACCACTTTGTCCTGACACTTGACCGGAGAGCTATCTCTTTCAACTTTTAAATCTGTCTACAACTATTGGTGTACAGTAAAAATGGGCCCACGCGACTTCCCACGCTCCTCCATCTCCCTCATTTCCCCAGGTTGGGATGAAAGTTTTCGGAGAGAGATCAATTGGGATTCTGCTTTGTTTGGATTGGGATTTGAAAAATGTTTTTGAAAAATAGTAGGGTAATGAGTGGAGAGAGATAGAGAGAGAAATGTGGAAAGTAAGAGGAATCTAGGGGGAATTTTTTGAAAAATTCTTTTTGAATCGCGAAGTGAACAAGACAGAAGTAATTGAAGAGAGAGAGAGAGAGAGAGGGGGGGGGTTGGGCCAGACTTTCCCCGAGATGCTCTGTGTCCTTTTGAAAAAATAGGTAGCTACCGTGGAGGTTGGGATGAGTTTTGAGAGAGAGATGAGAAGGGTTTCAGTAATTGAAGAGAGAGATGAACGGGAACTTTTGCCCACTTTCTGACTCGTGCAGTAAATTTCTTTTTTTCCTTTTCTGCCGACTCTCTGCTATAGGGACCCACTCATCTTTAAAACAACTCATCCAATCACATATTTTTAGATTTTAACTCAAAAATTTCAATTCAGAATTGTGAACCAAACACAGTGAATGTTTCTTTACAAATCCTATTAAGACATTGTAGACACAAATATATTTAGGAGCCACATCAGAATTAGTTCACCATTCATACAAAAGATGAAAAGAATTGAGCCTCAAAAGCATATGTTATGACAAGTTGTCCAAAGAATAAAGATCATATATAGACTATGGCTGCAGCGACTCCGATGACCTTACCCCGGATCACTATCTTTCCTGACAGCTAATGACCAACAATCCTAGCTAACCAAGGGAATACGACTCCTACTCTCTCTCACCCTTCTCCTTCTATTTCACAATGAAAGCAGGCTCCCATTCATGAACGGTCTGGGCCACCGAACTGGGACAAGACCTAGAGGAGAATGGGAAATAGGAGTTGCGTCAATGGTAGCCAGGGTAGTGAGTGTCGTTGGCCGGTGGATAAGTTTTATAATCTCACCTTCCACCCCCCTAGGGTTGTAATGAGAGCAAGAGTTAAGGACCTTGTTTGGCCAGCCCTCACAATTGGTTGGTTGATGTTACTGGTTCAAATGGTTCTTCTAACAATTCAGCTTACTTATTTTCCCATAAAATAAAGAGCAGAATATGGGGGCTTAATGCCTTGTTCACTTCGCGATTCAAAATGAATTTTTCAAAAAATTCCCCCTAGATTCCCTCTACTTTTCACATTTTTCTCTCTATCTCTCTCTACTCATTACCCCTACTATTTTTCAAAAACACTTTTCAAATTCCAATCCAAACAAAGCATAAATGTTTCAAAATCAATACAAACCCAAGCAAATCACAAAAATCACAGTCAGGATCAAGTGTCAACATTTCCAGAGCGCAATAGGGCTAGAGATACTGGAAACAACAAAAATTTCTTAAAACAGAACAAAATTAAGATACTTAAAAAAAGATTTAAAGAGCATACTCTTGGTTCAGAGCGAATCTGAGGGAATTCGCGAGTGTATGATCCTCATCGGCCAATGAGAATGTCGATGCCGTCTGGTCCTGGAATGACCCGTGTTCCATCAGTACAGGAAATAATGCTGGAGAAAAAACAATATCACCAAGTTAATCACAAAATCTAGACTCCGAATTAGCATCACAGCTCCGCGTTAACCCTTAATTAAAATATTTGCTACGTATACGGTATTCTGGTAGCTCTTTCTATCGAAGTACTGACAAGCACGATTTTAAGAACGTCGAAATCAAACAACCAAAGAACATGAATTCAAATGCTTCAAGAAGCCAAAGAATGAGTATCAGGTATGCATACGTAATACCACAAAATAGAACAGCAACCGCACATAGATGAGAGAGAGAGAGAGAGAGAGGGAGAGAGAGAGAGAGAGAGAGAGAGAGAGAGTTAACCTGTCTGCCAGTCGGCGGGGAGCCGGTTTACCGTTTAGCTATGCGGTAGAGACAGCGGTTTATGGTTTAGCAGCAAAACCAAAACCCTGGAACACTCTTTTATTTTTGGACTAGTTACAACTCGCCCCCCAAACTATCATACTTCTATCAATTGCCTCCTTAACTACAAAGTCCTAGTCTCGACTACCTCTAACTATGCAACCCTTCAACTTGACCTACTGTTAGTCTTTAATTGCATAACTAGAGACCGTGGCCCACGCAATGCATGTATAAGTCAAATCTTTTGTATTTAGCAAGTTGTATTATGCACAATATCCTCCCACTATTGTTTGATCTAATTTTGGCAAAAAAATTAATTTGCACGCGCAACACAGAAATTTAATTGAATACATAGTATCAAGTAAAGAAAGAAATGAATATCAAAAAGGTAAATAAAGAAATGGACAAAAAGTGAAACACCTCTTAAAGTAGGTGGTTCTTCTGTTTTGTACATCACCTATGTACATCCTAGGCCAATGAAAGTGACTGATGGGTTGTACACACAAAATGAATTACTCCTAGCATCAAGAACGAAACCAGAATTTTATTCTAGCAGTGGCGAAATGTATATTAAAAAAATTTAGTGGCGGCGAGACTATATAAGTTGGACATAATTTTTTGTTTTACATATAATAATTGTGTTTTCTAAAATTCTTGTCGTGACGGTCGCCGCCACTAGATCCCGATCCCATCCTTGCCTAGCATTTTACTCCTGCCAAAAGTTAAAAGGAAGACGACGAATGTACCTGCGTGAAAGAGGAGATTTCGCAGGTTATTGGCTTGAAAGTGGCAGTTTTTTTTGTGTAAAGAAGAAACTTGTATGGGATGCGGGGTTATGGCAATGGCAGTTGAGGAAACGTGGTTTTACGACTTTATCTGGGCAGTTACATATGACATTTTCACTGATGATAGTAAAAAAAAATTATGACAGGAGTAATTAAGGAAATCACTTTTGTGACACAGTTTCGAATAAGTGTTCATGCTAAAAACTCCTCTCCCTTTATATATTGAAATGGATGACCGTTGAAGAGCCCCAAATAGTGTGTAGTTTCTCTCAATATATGAAGAAAACATGAGAATGGCAACGGGGGCAAATTGGGACGATTATTGGGATAACTGTATGAGATACCAACAATTTTTGATGTACTCAAATCCACCTCCATAACCGCTCAGGATGGGATAACTTGTAACGTAACCGTATCCGACGGGATTTGGGTATTCCCTGAATCGACCGGATAATCGTGAGTTTGTTTTTGCTGAATTGAACCCACCACCGACTCAAAACACTATTTTTATTGCACATTTATAATAGAAAAACTATAAAATTCAGTCGAAGGTGTTTACTTTGTATCTCTTCCAAAACACTTGGAGCCGTACATCAAAGGTGTACATCACTATACCTAAATTGCTTGAAATTTTATTAAACTTTCTTGCAGCTTAGCTTTCAAAAGATACTCCATGAGCACGTATCTCGGTTACCAAAAGAATACGATCCAATAAAAAACCAAATTATTAAAGCAATTAGTGAATTTTTTTTGAAAAATGAAGCCTTAATTTAAATTTCAAGAAATGCAAATATAAATAGATACACGAACTAGTAAATGATCAAACATACTTCAGTCTAGTCTATCAAATATTTCACTGTTGTAGACTTCAGAAGAAGATCAAATAAACTTACAAACTAGACACGATATGATTCAATGCTGAAAATATAAGTAGATATATGTGTGAATTATCAATATCTATAGAATTGACGAGAAGGGAGAGAGGGATAATAAAAATGAATATCACGAACAGAGACTAATGGCTTGACAACAGTGAATGCTTTCACGGAGAAGTAGATTGGTCGACGACAAGAATCGAGATGGCGGCATGACACCAGTAGTCATATAAATCTCTCCCTAGGTGAATGCGGTCCAAACAAAGCTTCTTTTTAAATAAAAAAAAAACACAGGAGTCAGGTATAGTCTTTAGTTGAATGTAGTGGATGGTGTAGTGAAAGTGTGTAGTGTAGGTAGCATTCCTCTGGCTTAAATGTGCATTGTTGTGGGAATTCTCCTTGCATTAAAAAACAACCCTCAAGACTGAAGACTAACTGAAGGCCCAAGTTGAAAGGTTTAGATAGTTAAAGGTGGTCGAGTGTAGGATCTTGTAGTTAAGGAGGTGACTTCTAAACGTATGATAGTTTGAGGGGCAAGTTGTAATAATCAATCTAAAACTAAAATCTCCTCATAGAAGCCGCTTCCACTTTCGTTGCCCTAAAACCCTCTATCACACAGTGCATCAGTCATCGTAAGATCTAGGGTTTCGGAAATCGCCGGTGAATGCTAAATTTTTGACGTTCAAATACAATAGTTGTCATCCTCTTCTTCTCAACCCGCAGAGAGTAAGATTTCTGAAAGATTATTGCAAATTCTGTTTGGTATTTTCTTTTCCAAATTCAATGATTTCATTGCTATTTCAGGTACAATTGCTATAACCATGGCTGCCACCAATAATACCCCAACCCAACTGGACAAAGACCAGGTTTTTATAGCCTTTTTACGTCTATACATATTTTTGTATATGAACTCATTGTGTGTCTCTTAAGTGCTTTAGGAGGTTTTTGTTTTGTTCTAATGGGTCTGTTTTGGTTTGAAAACAAAAAAAGATTTTCTTTAGATTGGGATATTTTGTTTAATTTGGGAATTGGTAAGTGGGACTTGACTTCAGACGACTCTTGATGATATTGCAGATCTTTGGCATGGCAGAAAAGGAGATGGAGTACAGAGTTGAAATGTTCAACAAGTAGGTTACTCGATTTCGTAGATGTCACCACATGGAAGCAGGCATTATCTATTTTCTGATTTTATGCTTGCAATTCGTGAACATATTGCATGTGTGATGATTTCATAGGAAGATCGAGCCATCAAGGTTTGAAAAGAAACAGATCCGTGGCAGAATTTGTAAAAATAGTTTTGTAGACATGGCGATGCTTGTTTGGACCTATATGACACATTTATTTGTCGGCTGTATCCATTATGCCTTTTGTTTAAACTTGGCGTACTTTTTTTCGAGACAATGTGATTGACACGTAGAGATGTTGACCGAAAAAAGGTAAGTATTGATTGTAGACATTAAGTAGGAACCTTTGCGTGCTATCTAATAGGTTTATGAGGATTGGTAATTGGATGTTCAAGAATGCATCACATAGAGATGTTATATGAGAAAATGGCAAGTATTGCATGGAGATGTCAATCTTCTTAAAGTGTGCCACCTTGTGAAAATATTAGTTTTCTGTCATGTTGATTTGTCATCTACTGCGGGGTTCTTAATTGTGATGCTACGTCTCAGATAAGTTGAACTTCGGATTTCAATTTTGTATTGATTATGAGGTTAG
This sequence comes from Rhododendron kiyosumense, assembly GCA_019656275.1. NCBI lineage: Eukaryota > Viridiplantae > Streptophyta > Magnoliopsida > Ericales > Ericaceae > Rhododendron > Rhododendron kiyosumense. Next base: position 304,985 of record BPLS01000469.1, on the reverse strand, counting down.
CTTTTTTGTTTTGGAAAAACATGTGCTTTATATCCTGTCCCATATTTAATAGTAATGTACTCCCTCCGTCCGGATTTAATCGTCCTTTTTGGGAGTTCGCGCCATATTTCAATCAATTATATCCATAGTTGTCAAATTGTGAATCGAATCGAGAATCGAAATAGTCATTTTTCGAATCGTGAATCACTCTGATTTGGTCATGACTTCTATAATGCATAGAAACCTATGCTTATTGATTAGGGTAACAACAATATATTCTACAAATGAAAGATTTAGGCCTAAATCAATAAATACTTTCTTCTAAATGATGATTTGATAATAACGTGGAATATTAGGTAAGTTGCTTCTATTGCAACTACCAAGAGATGATGATTCGTAAAGCCTACTTATGGTTCTTTTTGTACGAAAGAGTTATAAGTACAAAACAAACCCTTAGAAGGTCTATAGGGTTGTAATATTCCATTTATCTTCCTCATTTTCGATTCACTCTCGTAATAAATCTCTTTTTCTTATTATCTATTCATATAACATAGACAAAAGATGACATATAACCATACTAGACCTTAAAAAAATATTTGAACCCTTTTCAAACAACAAATGAAGCAAACAAGAGTAAAAAATGAATTTTGAAAATTTTAAGTGAATCAAATGATTCACTAATTCACTTATGATTCTCAGCTATTTTCAATTCGGCAGCTTAGTCGTATCGATTACCCACCGAATCGTATCGAATCGTACGATATGAATCCTAAATCACGGATTCACTTACGATTCTCAGCTATTTCCGATTCGGCAACCTATTTGTATCGATTACCCACCGAATCGTATCGAATCGTACGATACGAATTGTGAATCGCACGATTCTGAAAACTATGATTATATTTGGTAATTTATAATATTCTATGTGATTTTGAAAACATTGTCTTATAGAACTAATTCAAATCTATCAAACAAGATCCATATTGGATATAAAATTCATTATCAATTTAATGATATAACTCATTTTTTATCCTGTTAGAATTGAACGAGAGAATATTAAATCATTGAACGAGAGAATATTAAATCCGGACGGAGGGAGTAATTGTCAGTCCCTAAGGTTACATATTCTAACAGTGAATGGTCCAACTGATTCTTGCTATCTATGCAACATTTTTTATGCTGGTTTTCGTCAATTAAACTGTTCTACTTTTTTCCAGGCTAACCCACACATGTTTCAACAAGTGCGTTGAGAAAAGGTTTGCAGATTTAAACTTTTTCTTTAAACTCTGTTGTGGTTGAATTATGGGGTGTAGCTTTCTGGTTGTTGAGAAAAGGGTGCTGTATAATGGTGTGAATCTGGCTTCAAAATCTTAGGATTTTGATTATCACTTTGAAGATGATTTTCTTTGCATTATAAATGTCATTTAGCTATTTCTTTTTCTGAGAGATCAGAATTTGTCCTGTTTTTTTTCCCAGGTACAAGGAAGCGGAGCTAAATATGGGTGAAAATAGCTGCATTGATCGCTGTGTTTCGAAGTACTGGCAGGTAAGCTGTTGATTTTCTCCGTACATACACTCATTATTATTTGATTTCAAATTAGATAGAGTGATTTTAGGAATCCCTGCTATCCTTCTGGACCTTCTATGACCAAAAAGCAGTTGAAACATATATATATGTTCTAGAATATAATGGAGTTATGCTGTCTTACAAAGTATGCTTTAGCAGTACAAGTACTTCTGTGACCTTGTATAGCTTGAGGCTTACATGCTAAGAACTGATGTACACTTCCCCTCAGGTTTAGGTATAAAATTCTTTTGTTCTTAATAATGCATTGTGGCTGCTTAACAGAAGGGCCCTTGAGAAGCTTCCATAAAGGGGTTGACCCAAGGTTAATAGTCAAGGCCGGGTTTGGGGGGAGGGAAGTGAGGAGGGTGCTAGTTGTATTGGAGATAGAGTGACATTGATGGCTTTGGTCTGTTGATGGATTTTTAGTGGGTAGATCTTGGATATTTGTTTTGTTCTCTAGTGGTGAAAATCTGTCACTTCGCCCTCATAGGTTATGCTTCGCCTACTATGGTTTTGGACTTTTGGTTCTGTCAGCTACCAAACGTAGCGGGGAAGTTTGTTTCCCTTCATAAGGATCTCTCTTATGACATGTTGCTTTACTCATTTTTTGTCCCTTGAGAAGAAAAGTGAACGGGATAAAAAGATAAAAATTAGTTGACATTGTGTGAGTTGTGTTTTATTCAGGTGACCAATCTCATTGGGCAATTGCTCGGTTCCAATCGGCCTCCAATGTGAATTTTGTACATGCTCATCCAATCAGCAAGCGGCTGCCATGGGAGACCTGGAGATTTTGTTTACCTGTTTCATTCGTGCCTTGCCTACATTTTCTTAGCGGATGGTGGTTTGTTTTTCACAAATTTTCTGATGGAATATAAACTAATGTCATTGTTTCAACATGCTTACATGGGTATAACTTGAGCCTTTTATATTATTAAAGTTAAGGCTATTAGACATCATGGCTGTTTTGTATCTTGAGACATCGAATGAAATAAATGCTGCCATGGGAGACCTGGAGTTTTATTTTTTTATTTTGGTTCATTCGTGCCTTGCCTACATTTTCCTTGTAGATTACAAATTTACATATTGAACTATAAATTAATGTCACTGTTTCAATATCCTTCAATGGGTATAACTTGAGGCTTTTTTTTTTGGTAATAAAGTTAAGGCTGTTAGGCATTATGCCGTTTTGTATCTTGCAACATCGAATGAAATAATCACTGATTGCCAATTTTAAATTTTGTCCAAGCTCATTGACCTTCACAAGCAGCCCCTTTATTGCAAGCATGCATTTACGGATTACTCAAAGGTGGAAAACAGAAAAACATCAATTTAGCTCATTAAAACTGTGGTTTTTTTTTGGGTAGCTTTTTAAAGTTATTTTTTTATTGCAAAATATTTTAAGTGTACCAAAGCTAACACAGTTGGAGACAAAGCAAAGGTAATAGTTGCGGCTTAACAGTTAATAGGCTCTAAATACAAACAAGGTAATTATTCTTACAATTGCGACTTGAAGTCAAGATGAGGGTGAAACTCTGAAACTGAAAATGGGTTTCTACTGAAAAAGTACAACAAAACTCCTCCAATTTTGGAGAGAACTAAAACCATTCAGACCTACAAATTGATGTTGCAAGGACTGCAGAAACTCTAATGGCAAAGAAAAAAACACAATGGATAGATACAAGGAGTATTCCTTGGTTAGACAAAAATGAAAAGGAAAAACCTATACACTTTCAATTTCTTTTCCTTTTGGCATCCAATAATGAGCCGTCTTTGAGTGTTTCTCTTGCATCATTGTCCATCCCCAGCTTGAACAGGGCAGCTGCTTGAAGATAGAACGCAGCGGGCCAATCAGGAGATATTACCTGGGCTTGCATAGCATCTCCAAGGGCCTCTTGTGGCATATTATTCATCAGGTAACATAAGCAGCGCCTTGCAAAGACTGTTGGTGATATCATGGTTCCCCCATCGATGAACTACACACGACAGAAACAGGAATGATTTACACCTTGCCGCAGATAACAAACGTAGGAGGAAAAACAGTTTCTAGCAAGAAGTGACTAGTTTTATGGAACTTGGTGCTTTTGACTTTGTGGCCCAAAAAAAATATACATCAGAGTGCCCAAGGTCATCAGAGTGGATCAATTTCGACTAATTTGATGTCAATATGGAAGTGCCAAGAACATGAATTGGACTATTGTGAAAGCTGGGGCTTCACTTGTGAGAAAGCTTTTAGTGATACAATGCTGTGTTCCAGACTTCCAGTCTTCCAGATAAATGACTTACTTCTGTATAAGAGTCAACGGCAGTACTGAAGTCTTTAGCTCGAAAAGCAGCATCACCGCGTTTCTTTCCATTCAGGGTCTCCTGTATTTGGCTTGTCCACATTTGGAAAGAAAGCTGCAAAAGAAAAATAAATGGGATGAACTTGGCAATTAAGCAAGAGTGCCAACATAGAAAATGAGTTCCAGGTCTGTAAAAGTTGATCACACTAAGCATATGCACTGTTTTGCCGAGCAAAAGAGACAGGCACTTTATAAAAAGAATAATGTGGAGGATATACTATGAGCCAAAGAAGTATTTTTGTTTATCCCTGCATGTATCTGTAATATTTGTTCATCCTTCGTTTGGCCCTGTTCTGAACTAGAGAATGACGTTTATTATGAGCCAGAGTATATCAATCGGAATAGAATGCCAGGTTTATTACTAACCTCATTTGCAACGCCCTCATCATCCTTGTATCCAAGATTTTCCAATATTTCATGTATAGCTGTTAGATCCGTTCTTGAGCAAGCTTCACCCAGAGGTGTTAATACTGATGTTGATGCGGAGGATGCAGTTTCATGAGAAATACCCATCAAAACATGAGATGGTACCTGTCAAGTACCACTGAATCACATGATCTCATAGAGTCGTAACTTCACGATTGTGTTGATCAGCATTTGACAACAGTAAAGTCCGTGCTGACTACTGGCCAATTGGCCATCAGTAGATACAGTAGAAAATCATATTCCAAATTGGGAATCCCAATGCGTGCATTGATGAAAAAAATAAAGTATCAAGGTAAATATTTTGCATCTCAAGTATCAACTTCATGCCTATTTTAGAAGAAACATAACAATGTTAAAAACTACCAGTTACTTCCAATTAGACTGTGCAGATTTGGTACATACCTCAGTTTCTTTCTGAAGAGGAGCAAGGGCAATCACAAGAGACCTAGCATTTGGCCTCTCGCGAGGTTCATATTGTAAGCAACGTGAAGCTAACCGCACTAATTCAGTCCCATCGTTGTTTGAGAAATGACCCTCCAAACAAGAGTCCATCAGCATCAGAAAATTCTTGCCACGTATCAGGTCAAGTGCCTGCCAAAAAGGTACTTAAAAAATGCAAATTGGACTTAAGCTGAAATTGCGTAGTTTTGAACAACAGGTGGAACCGAGAATTCCCTCAGTTTGAGAGAGAGAAGAGAGAGGGAAGTCCACATGAGTTAGAAGTAAAAAATATGTTGGCCTTAAGCGAAGCCCAGATGTTCTTAAAAACTGGATATTTGGATGCATCTACCATCGAATTGAGGTACACATTAAAATAAAACAAGCAATAGATAAAACACCAAGAATGTTGGACACATGTGAATTATTCATTTAATCTAACCACATGGCATGGCTGCCAAGCCTTGCACTAGAAATTATGTGACAACCATAGAGTCAATCAAATTATGGCCTTTGAGACCAATAAGTTTATGTTCTAGTTTCTACCTGCTAGGCCATCAAAAATCTTAATTCAGTCATATATCTGCATAAAATCTACCACAAAAGAACATTATTGCCAGAAATTCAGTTTCTAACGACAACACGTGCTGACAGCAGACAGCAGAATGTTCACTAAAGTCAATGTATGCTTTGCAATCCAACTTTATCTCAGATAAGAAGCAATCTATCGATAAGATCACATAAAATAGTTTATTGGCACAAGAACTGCAGCAGTTGACACTACCAATAGTACTGGAAAGCCCCATTAGTTTTCTCTTATAGTTGCAACTTGCAACATGCATCTGCGCAACTCTACTAAAGTAACTTCAGAGTTCAGTCCATAAGAAAGGAAAATTTACATGGCTTGGCGGAATATGTTTTCCACTGAGAAGATCAAGCAATAGGGTACCAAAACTGTAAACAACACTCTCTGGCGTCACTCTACCTGCCAAATTGAAACAAGTAAATGAGCTAAATTTAGCAACACTAAATATGGGAATGATGGACAACTAACGCCCCTAGCAATGGGTGCTTCATGCATGAAGAATATTTTGAAAAGGGAAATGAATGGACACACACACACACAGAGAGCTAGAAGCAGGTATCCTAAACCTACAGCATATTCACTACGTAACCCACAAGTCTAAGTTTTGACTTATATATGATATGGATACTCATTGTCAAAGTGGACCAAGAAGATTAACATACAAAACAGAACAATCTTATATTTGAAGAGGACCAAATGATTAGATACTAGTTGAGGAGTTGATGCACCTGTCCTCAAGTACTCTGGAGGGGTGAAAGCCAAGTTCGTACTATAGCTCTTTCCATCTCTGCTATTCTTCATTAGGCCAAAGCATGAGAGCCTGGGATTACCATCCTGTCAAATGCTTCCTCACAATAAGAACTACACTACAAAACACAGCTGACTTTTGAACATGACTACAATTGGTGATTTTTACCTGATCGAACAACACCCTATAAGCATTGAGGTCATGATACAGTGCCCGCCCTTTACTGCTGCAGTAATCCAGTGCTTGTGCCAAGTAGAAAGCCACTCTTAACCTCATTGCCCATTTCATGGGCTGTGCATCCCCTAAATCAGTCCAACAAACACAATTACCGATCGTGGAATGTTGCCCTTAAGTTTCTTTCTTTCTTTTTTTTAACTCATAACTAAGCTCCAAACACAAAATCACAAGTCAAAACATAGTCAAAGAATTGACTATGTTTGTCCTTCCTGACTACGCTCTTTTTATTTCCAATGAATGAGAAACCCAACTCAACTTAATCAAACAGCTGAATTCGAAATTCCGTTTGACCAAAAAAAACAAAAACAGCTGAATTCAGCTCAGTTGAGCATCGGGTTCTCTTCCAAGGTCCCAAAAGCAAGAATCTAACAGTTAAAAAGGACTTTAACTTCTATTTTCTCAATAATTTATCAGCAACCAGAGTGAGCAAACGTTGTATGCAGCTCCTCACATACAAGATGATGTAATGCTAGTTATATCATACCAAACTCTGCATTAAGCACACTACTTCGCATTGGAATGCAAAGAAAAATGTTAACAACAATGGGAGAAAATATATAGGACTTTACAATGGAAAAGATGCTTTGAGAGAGTCTCATGAGGCATGAATTCGGCAACAAGCAATCTCTCATGGCCTTCGCAGCAACAGCCAATCAAGTTAGCCAGCCGCTCACTCCGCAGCTCCCCCACCAATCTCGCTTCATCCTGATACCAAATCACATCATTTTCAATATTAAGGTACACAATTCCCACATCACAACAGGCTAATTTATAATACTATGTTCATCAAACTACCCAATGAGCCAAATCCAGACTACACAACTATCAACATCAGAGTAAAGTCAACATAGGTAAAATCACGATGAACTAATTAACCATAGAATTGGCATCAAAGCAAAATTACAAAACCATGAATTGACGAGTATCGGGCCAGGCGGACTTGTTGAAACGCTTGACGGCGATCCAACGGCCATCTTCGAGCATTCCTTTGTACACAACATTGGGAGCTTTCTCGCCGTGTTCCGATACAATGTGGTCCACCGAGAATCCTGAGGTCGCAGCCCTAAGCTGATCCAAACTGTATTCTCTGAAACTAGGCACTGACAGCTGCTCATATTCGCGGTCTAGCCACAAATAAAAAATAAATAAATTGAGTAGAAAAATCACAACAAAATTGCTATGAGATTGCAGAGATCCAAGGCAGTCTATTACTAATTCATTCGATTGATGCAAAAGCAGAATAATCTTTCCCGTGTTTGATTTTCTAAATGTACCCATCAAGTCAGATCACCATTCAATCTGAACCAAAGTTACATACTGCGCGCGCACGTGTGTGAGCGGGACCGAGCAAAAGTACGAAATTCGTGAGAGCGAGGATTGACTTTTACCTAAGATCTGAACTAATGAACTCTCTAGAACCATTCCAGCTAAACAAACAGTTTAGTTAAGGATTTGAGAGAGAGCAGAAAATGGGAGTTTTACCGAGATCGGATGAATGAGGGAGGTTGGATTTGAGGTTGGAGGGCCACCAGCAGAGACCGAATCTGGAGCAGCGGCCTCCCATTGTTTGGTTCCAGAGAGAGAGAGAGAGAGAGAAGCTGAAGGGCGTGTCTCTTTCTCTCACTAGGGGGTTTTAGAGTGTTTCATTGCAAAGAGAAAGTGAGAGGAAAAGAGCAAACCAGATGGAAAAGAAAGTAGAATGGAAAGAAAATAGACGAATAATTGTTTACTGCTATTTGGAGAGAGAGAGAGAGTGTGTGTGTGAGAGAGAGAGAGTGTGTGCGCGCGCGAGTGAGCGAGAGTGAGGGAGAGAGAAGCAGAAAAGGGGTGAGCCTTTTTGGATCCAAGGTTTCTCACTCCTCTCTCTTCGTTTCTCTCTCTCTCTCTCTCTCTCTCTCTCTATACTGGCACGATTTCACGTTTTCGGCTAACCAAGTCATCATTCCCTCGTTTCTTGAGTTTTGATCTTATTCGAGTGAATTCAGAGTGGTGTTCTGAAATTTCTGTTGCGAGAACTGCCAAAGAAGTCTACCCACGCCACGCTCTGTCTTTTTTAAAGTAGTCCACTCCCACGTTGCTTTCGACTGCGAGATTTGATCAAAAAATTTCCTCGGCTGCATGTGCCGTGCGCTGCTGTTCCACCGAAATGGCTTGTCAATAGATAAGGAGTACACTCCCATTTGGATTTGAGTTCTGGTCTCTGTACTAACCATCGGGCGAAATGGTGATAATGTTCGAAACTCGAAATTTCACGTGATGGGATTTTAACTTCTGCTCCGGCCACAATGCCATAAGATCTCTTGCAAATGGTTATGCGATGTTGAGAGCAGTGGCCGGAACTAGCCAAAAAAATAAAAGTTCAATTGTAAATCTTTCTACACTAGTGCTAATATAGGATTTGGGGAGAAATTTTTTAGTGCTAAGTGGGCATGGTCACGTGGTGTCCGTGCGTGCATCTCAATCTTATTGTAAAATTACCAAAACACTGTCTCAAATCTAAACAAATATGAATCGTTCAAAACACATTTGGACGGCTGAGATACGTGCACAGACACCACATGGCCGTGCCCACCCGGCACTGATAAATTTCTCGGATTTGGGCATTGTGATGTGAGGGGTGCAAATAAGATACTACTCCCTCCGTCCCGGTTTGTTTGTCCCCTTTTTGACTTTTTAAGAGTGTTTGACCTCTCAAAGAATTGGCTATAATTTTCAATTCGTAATGTTTTTAATATGCAATATGGATCTTGTTTGATAGATCTCAATTAATTTTATTATACAAAATCTTCAAAATAAAAAAAATATTATAAAATGTAAGATAAAAGTATATTTTTGAAAGACACGATTTTCGACAATAAGACAAACAAATCGGGACGGAGGGAGTACAATTTTACGCTAGTGCAATAAACAAATAGAGGTCATAGTCATGATGGGGCGCCCGAGCACCCCCACCATTACATGTGGATCTGCTCCTGATTGAGACTTGAGAGTATTTGCCGCCACAATTTATTTGTCCATTTTGAAGAGTTTATATTAATAAAAATAAAAATTTAGAACTTCCAAAAAAATGCCCTGCATTCAACTTAGACTTATCATTAGATTCTTAAAAGAAGGGTAAATGAGTAAATTCATTAGATTTTGTACATCAATTTTTCTAAAATTTCGACAAACAATTGAATACGAAAAAATAAAAAAAAGACAAACAAAATAGAACGAATGGAGTAATTCTTAACGGGTAGGTATATAGTTTGCCTATTTTCATTTCTCCTCTTATTTATGTAACAAAAGTAACATTTGCATCCACCTCTTATTATTATTTGACAACAAAACCGTCATTATGTTAGGATGGGGAGCATGCATAGTCATGGAGATTTTTTTAAAATTTTTTTTTATAATTCAAATGTTCAGGTCAGTTTTTGTACATCTCGATTAATCTTGCGAGACTTGTGAGGGTCCCTACTAAAGATATAGCCATGTTGTTGGCTGTTGGGGCAGACTCTTCATTTAGAGTTTACGATACAATTTTCAGTCTCTATATTGAGAATTATGTAAACTGTAAAGAATATATTGGTAGGTGGGCGAATAATTTTTCAGTTTGGTTAGGGTGAGTTCTGTTTTAGTTTTGTGTTGATTTCATCTGTGCTTCTGGCTAGGGTTTGAACTGGGTGTCCCTTTAAGCTCTACTACTAAGATCGGAGACGGGCCTTATATCCTGCATTTATGTATGGTCTGCTTTTGCAGTATGTGCTTTGGAGCCTCCTAGTGGATGTGTTCCGGTGTCTAGGTTTTAGTAGTTTTGATTCATTCCTGTATTTCTTGATGAAATCGTTGTAGCCTTCGGGCGTTTTCCTTCGGATTATGGAATGAATTGATTGCTTGTTCAAAAAAAATATTGGCAATGGTAGTGACCTAGCAGGGAAAAAAAATTAAAAGAGATTTAAAAATCGATAGAAACGGATACAATAACTATCGATAACCAAGGACTGCCAAGAAAAATACTATTTGGAGGGTAATTCCACGTATCAATTCATCTAGGCAATTGTTGACCATAATTTCGCTACCAATTTCGGATCACAATTTATTGCATTTTGACAAGTCGTTCACATTAACTCACAACTTATGGGTTAGTGAAAGTAACTTGACATTTTCAACAACAAGAAGTGGTATTGCTAACAATTTTGGGGTTAGAATTTATTGTATTTTGACAAGTCGTCTACACGAATAACTCATAACTTATGGATTAATGGAAACAATTTGATATTATTAAATAATAAGAACTAGAAGTGGTGCATAAGTTAGTATTTCTTACAGGAAACGCACCCTTAAAGTACAACAATATTGATTATATTTTGCATAATACTACTTATTTCTATTTATTTGGCTTTGTGGCAGCATAAATAGATTAATAATTCAATGAGCTAAAGCTCAACACACATCCCATTTCTGATAATGGGGCTTCAAAGCGTGGGGCCCCTACACGCATACAAGTTGCGTGCAACGAATTGCAATTAGTTTCTCATTTTAATAAGGAGGTTTTTTTTTTCCCTAATATTGTACACATTAACCGGGGTTATGGTGAAGGCTTCGTTCTCGAACGCCAAATAAGTATTTATTTTTTAAGAAGGTAATTTTAAGCAAAAAATGATGGGTTTATTGAAATTTAAAAATATGCAATATAAATTTTATTTGAAAGATCTCATTGAGATCTTTAATATGGTGCAAAAAAATTTAAAAAATATTTTTCATTTACATTATTTTTTAGTTTGAAAATATAAAATAAATACTTAATTTTTAAAAAGGTTTTTGCTCCTAGAGCATCTGCATCAGCTTCGTTATATTTTAGACCAATTTACACTTTAAAAAATCACATTATTATTTTAGCTATTCACTTTTAAAATGTCTACTACATTAGATTCTCTATTCTCACTTTTTTTTCAATTAAATATTTCGCCTCTGCTTAAAAGTACATGAAAAATATTAAAAATTAATACTACTAAAGAGAGGGTCAGAGATTTAGAACTTGGACATTCATTAAAAATAAATAAACAAATGAGTACCAAGTGAACAGTTCCCTTTTACTTTAAGCCAGTGACTGTAGCGTTTTTATTTTAAAGGAAGCACCAAGCGAGGCTGTTGTGGGCCTATTTTTGAACTTGAACTCGCTACTGTAGTGTATGGGGTGAAATAAAGAGACTGATATAGATGCTCTTAGTAGGTTAGTTCTCGCCCATCGGAAAGTTACAGAAGCTATTTATAGCCCATCTACGATGAGGCTACAATCCCGGCCTCCGCCAAAGAAAGGACCAGCAGATGCCAACTGAATAACGTTAGCAAAAATGTACCCCCGCCATCCGGATTTAATTGTCCCTAATTCTATTCTAACTTGCTAAAAAACGGGTTATATCTTTGAATTCGTAATGAATTTCATATCGAGTATGAATCTTGTTTGATAGATCTCGATTAATTCTATAATACTATATTTTGAAAATCACGTAAAATATTATAAAGTAGAAGATATAATCAATTGAAAATTGACACGAACTCTAAATAAAGACTATTAAGACCCCGTTCCGAAAACCTTCTTAAAAAATAAGTACTTATTTTGTCACTTCTCATTCAAAAATAATAAGGGTCATTCCACAAAATCCAAATAAAAAGTTCCTTTCACATTTTCAAACTCAAAAATAACGTAAATGAAAAAAAAAATTCAAATTTTTTTGCCCCGTATTAAAGATCTCAATGAGATCTATCAAACAAGATCCATAATGATAGGAAAATTATTTGCGTAAACACATGATTTTTGAACTTGAAGTTGCCTTATACAAAAAATAAGACGGTTGCTATGATAATGGGCGCCGGCGAAGGGAAATCGTACCGGCAACCGCTCCGGGCCGTCTCCGGCCACCGGACGGCAGATCCGAGCCGTCCAAAAATTCGAAAAGAAAAACCAAGGGGACCACTGCGAGAATCAATAACGTCCGAGGTGTGTAGGGTGCTTGATCTGAGCACCCATTTTCCGTGTATATGTGATGATCATATATACACGAAAAATGGGTGCTCGGATCAAGCACCCTACACATCTCGGATGCCGTTGATTCCCGCGATAACCCCCTCGGTTTTTTTTTTTTAGAATTTTTGGACGGCTCGGATCGGCCGTCCGGTGGCTGGAGATGGCCCAGCGCGGCCGCCGGTACGATTTCCCTCTCCGGCGCCCATTGGTACCTATATAAATTCTGAAAAATAAGCACCTCCTTCTTATTTTTTAGAGAACAAGCCTTCTTATTCAATTAAAAATAAGTTCTTATTTGGGTTGTGGAACACAGCCTAAATCCGGATGGAGGGAGTAGTAGAGTATTGTTGTACACCATTCATTGTCAGAATTTTAAGCCAACTTTCGGCTGAGTCAAAGTCAAAAAAAGAAAAGAAGCCACAACCAGATGGCGTATACAATTGCGTTATGTGTTAAGTAGTACCAATAAATGACTCTGGTTTAGATGAAGTTGCTTTAAATTTTGTACGTAGTACTACTTAAACGCCGCAGTCCTTATCATCATCCACTTCAAAGGCACGTGGATACTAAAATTTAAGGAGTTGTAAAATACTTATTCCGTCCCGGTTTGTTTGTCCAATTTCGACATACGTGCATTTTAAAAAATTGTCTATATCTCACAATCTATAATGTTTTACATAATTTCGAAAACATCATATTTTAGATCTAATTGAGATCTATTAAACAAGATCCATATTGCATGTAAAAAACATTATAAATTAAAACATATAGACAATTTTGTAAAAAGTCCCAAATAGTGAAAATGGACAAACAAACCGGGACGGAGGGAGTAGACGACTCTCGGAACATGAAAATATTTATGAAATGAACCGTTTGTTTCTTTTTATAGACAGTTTTATGGTCCGTGTATCATGTATCATAACATTTTTTATATTGATTTGACAGTCCAAAAACCACAAATAATTTGATTTCCTTGACTTTTTTGATTTTTTTTCCCAGAGCTTCGCCCTACTACTAAACTGACGTTGTGTCAATTCGATATACGGGCAAACAAAAAATTTAGATTGGCGGTTGAAAACAAAAATTCTAATAACTTGCATTAGTTTGATAAAATTGATCGAATTAACTAGTACGAGGTCCTCACATGCTACAAAAGGCTCCAAAGTCCAAACACAGTTGTTTTTAAAGGTTGTGTATAGCATGGCTATATGTGTCAGTGTTACATATATGTATGCACATGTGTGTGTGTGTGTGAGAGAGAGAGAGAGAGAGAGAGAGAGAGAGGAGTGTGGTGGCATTGTAAAAATACAAGCATCTGAGCACATGATGAATTGGGTCCTCCACTGGATCTAATATATCCAAAAGCCTGCAGAAGACGAAAGGTAGCTAGTAATCAAAATACTACTACACTAGTATATATTCGGCCAAAAATGATGGAGAAAAGCCTTTGTCGTAACTTTCGGAGGGGGAGGGGGGGGGGGATTTAAAATACCCCGGGGGATTTTAAAATACCCCTAATCTTTACTCTAAATTTCAATTAGACTTTTAATCGTTCGAAAAAATCAATTTTACTCCCAACGTTATCTTTTGTTAATCAAAATGCCTCCTTCCGTCCAAATGACTAACGGATTTCGTTAAAGGCCTTATTAAATAGTGTCCTGATCGAATTTTGATGATCTGAGCTGTTCAATGTGATTAGAATGTGATTTTAAAGGTAAATTGCGAGAAATCAACAAAAAAAAAGATCAGAAAGGGCTTCATCCGACAGTTTTTTATTGAACTGATTTTTTGTGGTTGTACTTAAAATCACGTTTTGAATACATTGAAAGACTCGGATCATTGAAACTCAATCGGGAATGGGGAGGTGCAGACCTTTTCCGGATTTTGTTCAAGTCAGGGCGTCTGAATTTTGCTTCGGTCCACACCTCCCCTTTTCCGATTGAATTTCAATGATCTGAGTCGTTTAATGTGTTCAAAACGTGATTTTAAAGATTCTGGTAAGAAATCAACAAAAAAATGACCGGAAAGGGCTTCATTCGAACAGTTTTTTATTGAACTGTTCAATAAAAAACTGCTCAAATCAAGCTTTTTCCGGTCTTTTTTTTATTGATTTCTCTAGAGTACCCTTAAAATCACGTTTTAAACACATTGAGCGGTTTGAATTATCGAAATTTGATCGGGAGGCTATTTAACGGAGCTTTTAACGAAATCCGTTAGTCATTAAGACGGAAGGGGGCGTTTTGATTAACGGAAGATAACGTTGGGAGTAAAATTGATTTGTTTTGAAAATTTAGGAGTCTAATTGAAATTTAAAGTAACAGTTGGAGGTATTTTGAAATTTTTCCTAACTTTGATGGCTCATTGGCTGACTTTTCCAGCTCGAATTTGCTCAACCTCTCCTTTTTTTGGTCATTGAGAAACCCCTTTTGAATCAGGTTTGACTCATAAATGGTGCATGGGCCACAATGCTATGATCAACATTTTTGGTGCCTGCACCACATGTTCCAGAACCCTGCTGTCTCTATGCCTTTCTATCCCCACTTTTTCTTTCTCAGTAGTACATTTTAGTGATCTCCTGCCTCTGTATTTGAAGACTTGGGGAAAAACCTAGTCCACATGGACAGACAAATTTCTATTTTCCATCCAGCTAGTCTTTCTTCCGCCTATTTGAGTGGTCCGGACTCGTACGGTCGAGTCCAGGGAACATGTTTAACAACAACTTGTTTAAGAGAGAGAGAGAGAGAGAGAGAGAGGAGCAATTGGACCCTCATCAGAAAGCAATTACTCCCAAAATTCACACACCGTCCAAACTCTTGCTGACGAATTTTATGTAAATTTAACCGAGCCGAATACTACATGGTCTCTCAAGTGCCACAAATAAAGAAAAGGCATGAGGACACGGTATCAAACCCAAAATCCTCAATTGTTTATGAAGTCGGTAAGGCTATAAGGCAGGGTTTTTTGGAAAATCCTTTATGGGGTTGGAAGGAATCATGTGACTAGAGAGGAGCGTCACATGATCAAGCATTTGTAGGGCTATAATTACACGATTTATAAGGCAAAAAAGCGTTATCCTAAAGAAGATGCTGCTGCTATTCCTATAGATTCCTTACATGTATAGAGAAGGCATATGTGTAACGAAACAGTGATACCTATTTTGAACATATGAATCGCGATGAAATTTTATTTGTTTAGGCGCTACGCGATGTAAAAAGGAAATGAAAAAAAGCAAAGGATATGAACCTGTTTATATATGCCAAAAATTCATGCATTGAAGACATCTAAGAGGCAGGGCCGCCGGTAGTGCCAAGGTGGCATTGCCAAATTCTTTCTTTTGGTCGCACAGTGTCGAAAAGAATAGAAAAAATATCATTGGATTTGAACGACTCAAATTTGGAAATAAAACTATTATAAGCATAACCAAAACTCATTACAAGCATAACAAAATTCAAATAAGGCATAACCAAGGAATATCCAAAAAACCAATGAAAAAAAGGAGAGAGAAAGTGTAGGGATGAGAGAAAGAGAGTTTCAATCCGAGTCGTCCAAAAGTGTATCGAATAGCTAAAATGTGACGAGCAAGTACTATGTGAGATAAACCTTCTCGGCACTGAAAAATCCCTCGAGAAGGACAACCACCTCAAGTATTTCTAGCGCACTATTTCTCAACCTCACCCAGTCATGCATAGAAATACTCCAATGGACACAAGACTTTTTCTGTGATTCCTTTATCCGTTCCTCAATTTGGATTCCTCCTTTCTTCAAGTACTGAATAGACGAAATTGCAACCAATTATGATCCACACAGCTAGGCCAAGCAACAGAGCATGATAACAAACAAGCAATGATATCAAGCGGTGAGAAATGGTAAAGATTTGCAAACTTGTAAACCAATTTATTATATTATCCTACATAAGTGTTTTTTAAAGTTTCTCTCTTCAGTTATCCGGCTTTTGCACATTCTTCTTTATTTGTTTACGTTTTGATCACTGGTTACAGTCACTTATACAGTAGTATTGCTATCATCATTGAAGAAAAGAAAATACACGTACCTATTTACCAACCTTCATAATGATTTCCGTTTTGTAAGTGTCTTTAAACGTTTATCCATACAATATTTTCACTTTTAACCAAAAAAAACAGAAAAGGAATCTGATCTTTTCTGCTCCGAAAGCTCTTGCACCTCTATGCCATGCATTTCTTTACCAAGAGATTTTTCGACAGTTGAATTGTATAACTTTTTATTCTATGTTTTAAATCCAACGATCAAAAAACCCATCGAAACAAAGAACTCAAAGGGCTCAGGCACATGATAAGTTTTTAACACAGAACATCCTGCCTCCATTCGTTAATCATCTATTTTCTAAAGTAATATTTGCTTGATGGATGAAGCAGCCACAAGCTAGTAACAAGAGAACACTCAAATTTCTCATTACATATCGCAATTAAAACCTAACAACACCCAAAACAGGACTTAAGACTCTGAAACAGAAAATACAGCCGACCCAAACACACTACAATTCACATCATATATACTAGTAGTAATAAAATACCGACTCAGGCATCTTGAAAGAGAATTTACATCGACCAAAATCTAACCGGAAATCTCAATACTCTTAACATCGGGCTTCTTCACCTCCTCCTTTGGAACCGTCACGGTCAGAACCCCATTCTCCATCGCCGCCCTGACCTGATCCATCTTCGCGTTCTCCGGCAGCCTGAACCGCCTCACGAACTTCCCGCTGCTCCTCTCCACCCGGTGCCACGCCTCGTCCTTCTCCTCCTTCTCCACGCTCCTCTCCCCGCTGATCTGCAACACCCTGTCGTCCTCCACCTCCACCTTCACCTCCTCCTTCTTCAGCCCCGGCAGGTCCGCCTTGAACACGTGCGCCTCCGGGGTCTCCTTCCAGTCCACGCGCGTGGTCACCAACGCCGAGTTCTCGCGGAAGAGTTCGGGGAATTGGGGAAAGGTCCGGAATGGGTCCCAGACGTCGAGGGGGAAGGGATCGAAGATGCTGTTGCTAGCGCTGCTGCCTTGTCGGTTGCCGAAGAAGCTTGGGATTAGAGACATTTTTTTTTTTTGAGTTTGGTGGGGAAGTGAATCGAAGGAATTTGTTGAGCGTTTGGAAGACTGATTGTATTGCAAGAAGAATGCTACGCTCGAGTGATTGCTTTGGTTTGTTTGTTGTTGCTGAAGTGAGGAGTGAGAGGAGGGACGTGTTGGGTATTTATGAGAAGTGAAAGGAGACTTCTAGTTCGTTCGAGGATTATCGATGGGGAGAAGTGCGAAGTGGGCTGACGAAGTTTCTAGTACGTGCGAGGTGTATCTAGACGAACGACGGACGGACGGACGGTCGGACGGACCCGTGAGGACGTAAGAGCCTAGCTCGGCCCAACTGAGGTGGATCGTAGGCCCATACACAACGGTGGAAAACGAGTAATGCCACAGACACAACAACTTTACACGAAATAGTTGCTTAGCAAAAAAAAAACCTTACCCGATATACTACCGAAGTACGGAGTATTGTTTAAAGGAGGCTGTTAATGCCACGGAGGGTTTTGTTTGTGCCACGGGAATTAATTCCACACCATTCAAATATGCCTCGATTGCCCTCCCTTGTTATCTGCTACTAATTTGTTTTGACTTCTCCCTAACCGTTTAACTTTCCTAAACTATCCCCTCGGTGACTTTCCTTTGATCCACATGCAAACAAATCCCACTTTGAATCTTTTTCATTCCAAATCCAATTTAATACTCCACTATCACAAGATCAACCAAAATCTTTTCTTCTACATAGAATAACTTCCTAAAACTCCTCCTTCATCTTAAAAAAATTCTGTCCTCTACATACACAAAAAAACGTCACCTTCACTCCATTTCTTTATCAATATTCAAGGTATTTCTTTATCATTTATTTTTTGTGATTCTGTTAATAGACTACCATATCAGCATCCTCTCCTATGTGTTTTAAGGAATTTATGTTGTTTTCGTAAATTCATTTTTGATTAAGTTGATAATCTTCCTTGAACTTTTTCTTATATGTCAATTTAATGATTTGCAGAATGGATATTGAACAAGCAATTGAATGTGTCATTGGAAAAAAAAATTGAAAAAATTATGCACGAAAGTACTATATTTTTTTTTCAAAAATTGCATGTCTTTTCGTAGGAGATACTTATTTAGGGATGAAGAGAGTACTAAGTTTTCCAAAATTTGAAAGGATCTATGTTATCACAATTTTCTTTTCCCCATAGGCAATAGAAGACATCTTTCCTGTCAATAAAGATTGTCAAGGGCTAAATGAAGGACG
The DNA here is from genome assembly GCA_019656275.1 of Rhododendron kiyosumense. NCBI lineage: Eukaryota > Viridiplantae > Streptophyta > Magnoliopsida > Ericales > Ericaceae > Rhododendron > Rhododendron kiyosumense. The sequence goes on along the minus strand of BPLS01000469.1, from coordinate 286,342 downwards.
CATTACAACTTTTCCTTGGATTATTTTTTTGGAACTTCATAGTTCATTTCTGGTTAATTTGTAATGTTTCATAGAATGCATCTTTAATTGTGGACGAGAATGTTAATTTTGATTTCTAATAGTTTCTGGTTATGTCTTGCCAATGGTGTTTTGCTATTTACCTGGAGTATTAAATTGGATTAGGACTGAAACAGATTCAAAGTGGGATTTGTTTGTGGATTAAAGGAAAGTCACCGAGGGGGTAGTTTAGGAAAGTTAAATGGTTAGGGAGAAGTCAAAACAAATTAGTAGCAGATAACAAGGGAGGGCAATTGAGGCATATTCGAATGGTGTGGAATTAATTCCCGTGGCACAAACAAAACCCTCCGTGGCATTAACAGCCTCCTTGTTTAAATTCATGTACATATACTGCGTACATGAGCATTTTGAGCCTATCTCGGGTTTTACAAAAATGATTGGAGTCGCTTATTTTGTTCAAAATATAGTTTGTGTAAAGTCTTTGTAAAAATCAACTTTTTCATATATCGGTAACAATGTTTACAAAACACCAAATCCTTCAGAATCCAGGCCTACATTTTTGAAGTAAAGTTAGATGTTCCGTAAGCACTTTTTCCACTATCTGGAAAAATTAATTTTTTACAGGGACCTTAAACAAATTATTTTAGACAACATGAGTGGTTCGAATTATTTTTGTAGTGACCAAGACAAGCCCAAAAGTATGTACGCAGTATATGTACAAAAATGAGACAATGCCACCTCCAACCCAATTCACCACAAATCACACTCATGAGCAGGGATCCTTCAGTTTTTGGACGAAAAAAACTGATGTAATGGAAAAGTTTTTCAGTGTCGGGTGGGCACGAGCCATGTGGTGCTAAGCACGATCTCAGTTGTCTGAACGTGTTTTGGACGGTCCAGATCTGTTTGAGTAATTTTTTAGTGTAAAATTACCAAAATACCCTCTCAAACCCAAACAGATTTGAGCCGTCTAAAACACATTTGAACAATCGAGATGTATGCTTAGCACCACGTGACCTGTGCCCACCTGCCACTGAAAAAATTTCTCCATATAATGGGAGGTAGTGGGTACCACCTCCAACCCAATTCACCACAAATCACTCTCATGAACAGGGACCCGGGGCTCTACTGTGCCGCTGGCATAGGCACTGCCCACACCCAAAAACGGTACCGTTTTTGAGGAAAAAAAAATTTCGCCAACCTATTTACAATCCTATGGAGCAGAAACGTGATTATAACAGCTTTAGAGATAAAATTTAATTATGTCTCTTTAGAATAATATGATCAGAATAATAAGATCTTCACACTGGTTTAAACGGATTGAAAATTGAAGCAGATAATTTTTTTATCTATATTTTTAATATATTCTATAAACAAAAATTAAGTACTCCAATGTTTAATGTTTAAGTGTGAATATCTTATTATTCTGAATATATTATTTTAAAGGATCATAATTAACTTTAATTTTTAAGGTTTTAATAATCATGTTTCTGCTCTACAAGATCCAAAATAAAGAGCAGATACTTAATTATGAGAGTTCTAGAAACAAAAGTTAATTATGATCCTTTAGAATAATAAGATATTCGCACTTATCGAAACGGATTAAAAATTGGAGTATTGTTTTTAGATTGTTCATATATTAAAAATACAATTAAAAAATTATCTGTTCCAATTTTCAATCCGTTTGAACCAGTGTGAAGATCTTATTATTCTGATCATATTATTCTAAAGAGACATAATTAAATTTTATCTCTAAGGCTCTTATAATCACGTTTCTGCTCTATAAGATTACAAATAGGTTGGCAAAATTTTTTTTTCCACAAAAACGGTACGGTGTGGGCAGCGCCTACTGTGTGCCAGGGGCACAGTAGAGCCCCCGGGTCCCATGAACAGAGGGCCTTCAATTTGTACTACACCACATGCAAACAATGTGTAGTACACTTCAAAAAGCAAACTCACTCTCCCATCACCTTGTTGAATTGCACAAATATAATCCTCTCATCAATCCTAATGATAAGTCCGAATTTCTCAATGAATATATCAACATCAATTCCTAAAAACAAACCACTCAAGTACTCCTCCATTTGTTTTTGTGAGATGTTACATAGTCCAAGTTTTTGTGTAGTACAAAATTTGAACCGAAGAAAATGTACTACCATATTACCATACCAAACAGTATAAACAATTATATATAGACATCCAGAGAGAGAGAGAGAGAAAGAGAGAGAGAGAATCATATCAGAGAATTTATCAATGATGCACCAGAAAATGATGAATTCTCACATGACATTTATCTGGGGCAAGAACAGTAAAGAGAGTCTAATCTCCTACCTAATAGACTTGATTTCAGTGTTTATGCTTTCGTTGCTAGTGGAATGTCTCTCTCACACCCGGTTCATCAACGCCATCACAAACGACATCGTCGCCGGGCTCATGCAAACCGTCATGTATGGAGTCCGGATCGGACTCGCTTACTTGGTGATGCTGTTGGTCATGTCCTGCAACGTTGGGATATTGCTGGCCGCCGTGGCTGGATTTTCTGCCGGATTCTTGCTATTTGGTAGTCGGGTTTTCCGTACATCGGAGACAATTGGGGTGTATCAAAAATCTACAGATCTTCCTCCACTGAATTGCTGATCAATTGTGTGGAATATTATTATGTAGTACTTGGGTTAGGTGTCCGCGGCCGTGGCCTCACCATTTGCCCAAACTCGAATTTTATGGACCCTTCGGGCTATAGGCTTTAGAAAATTACTCCTTCTGTCCCATTTTGTAATTTGTACATTATTTCTTTTGTCTATTTTGTATTTAATATCTATATATTTTAATGTTTCATGATTTTGACAACCTTGTATCATAGAATAAATTGAAATCTATCAAATAAAGTAAATATTGTGTATTTTTCGAGATCCACATTAAAAGATATAAGTGATAGACATAAGAGAGGAAAAAGTAATAGCAGAAAAACAAAATGGAACAGAGGGAGTATATTGATCCGGTAATTGTGATAACATGTTTTCACCCCATGTTTTTTTAGATCAATTGACGGCATATAAAATTTGGAAAATAAATACGCCATTATTCTCATACAACCCCTTATTCAGTCCAACGAGCCGCTTCATTCGATGATCGACGTTACCATTCACTAGCAGATGTCCAATTCAAATTAGGAAAAAGTTGACTAACCCAACACAAGAATTAGTAGAGCATGCAAGATCGAGGCGCCTGGAGAGAGCACACTAAGAGCATGTGTGCCCCCTTATGAGCTTCCTCTGTGAGTCCAAAATAGAATCAAAATAGTACTACTATTTTTATGGAGCTCGACAATTGGAGCATGCTTGTAATTGGAATCAAGCTGATCCAACATCGGTAACCACATGATCTGGAAAAATCATATTGCCTTTCGCTTTTGTTAGAATAATTTACTTCGGACAATTGGGTTATCTATGTTCGTTCAACTTGATTTTTAGCAAAGAAAAAATAGAGAATCTTCTCGTGCATAAGCGCCGCGGGGTTCAAAATTTCTGGGCCTAGGATGGAGCCCATCTTGAAGTCACAGCAGGCCTCCATGTCCGAAGCCCATCTAACCAATCACGTCTCGCCCATTTAACCCATTTCTGAGCTTAGGATGGAGCCCATTGGGCCAATCATGGACGCATTGTAACCTTAATCCAAGGTGTGAAAACCCAAGCCCGTGTAAAGACTGACTACATCGGGCCGTCCATCAAGACGTTAACGTCTTGCGAGTGACTAGGGCTGCAAATAAACCGAGCCGCTCACGAGCGGTTCGTGACTCAGCTCGCTAACGGCTCGTTCGAACTCGGTTCATTAAGCAAACGAACGAGCTCGAGCAATAATTTTCAGCTCGTTTCATAAACGAGCCGAGCTCGAGCCACTTGATGCTCGGCTCGTTGAGCTCGCGAGCTGCCATATACAATACATACATATACCAAACGAGCCATTCGAGCCGAGCTCGAGCTTACATATACATATATATATTCACATACATACATATACCAATAACCATACATGTACCGAACGAGCCGTTCGAGCCGAGCCGAGCCAAGCTCGAGCTATTGAATATACATTTGAGCCGAGTTCGAGCTCACATATTTCAGCTCGATTCGAGCTCAAGCCGAGCTCGAGCTGAGAAAAACTCATGCGAGCCGAGCTCGAGCAAGGTAAAATTCGGCTCGACTCGGCTCGTTTGCAGCCCTACGAGTGAGTATGTATATGTGTTTGTGAGTAGTTGTAGAATTTTTGTAAATTTTTAAGGTCTAGAGTAAAGAGCAATTGAACATATAAATGTATATACAGTACCACATAGATTTAATTTAACATAAGAAACTTTTTTTTTCCCCTTGCTTATCGAGGCTGTCCAAAATGGTTTGCCTTGATTAATCCTTCGGGTACATGCAGTCCCCTTTGAGAGTGTACCAAGGTAATTACCGGGCCTAAGCTCGGGGGTAACTTCAAGGGGGATGAGTTATGGAATTTCATCATAGGTCCACCCCTTGAGATTCGAACCTTAGATCTTACCGTTAGAGCTGGAACGCCCTTCATATTAAAAGTCTTAATTTAATTGGAATTTTTTTTTAATATGACAACTTTATATGAATAATACTTTTAACAGCAGTTTTCGATACAATCAAATTTTTTTAATGACTAAAGGCTCTTTTGTGGGAGGGGACAAACATATGATAACCTTTTTTAATTTTTTATTTTACTCTAACAGATATATACAATACAAAAAACTCGAGGTGTTTGCCATTTACCACTAGCAATTCCTTTAATGTTTATTTTTTCTTCCGTTTCATAGGTTGATTATAGACTGCCAATTTTTCAACTTGGGTTTGTGAAAGTCATGTATTATGAGGGAAATGTGAAGAAAATGGATAAAGTACACCTTCCAAAAAAAGATTAACATCAAAGGCAATTACGTCATTGTTTGTTTGCTTGTTTTCTTTCTTGAGAAATCTGTAATTGTTTTTTGTTTTTATATAGATGTCTAGCCTACTTGCCCTACTCGTAAGGGAATGAGAATGGGATATCATTAAGCAGTATACGGGTGAGGCAAGTTTATTAGTGTTGACTACCACACTAAGTAACAGGGATGGATTTAGGAATATATATATAGCCTAATGGGGGCACCTATTAATCAAAATAGCAAAAGTTTATTTTTTTTAGTCAACCACAATAAGATCGTACAAAATTAAGGCATGCATTACTAATTATAAAAATTTATAACGTGTACTTTAAGTTAAATTAGGTAAAAATGAGCACAAAATCCTAGACAATTTTTTTTTAAAGTATGTTATAAATGAACATCGACAAGTTTTAGAATGATCGAGCTAATTTTGTTAGTGACTTTATTTTAAAATATTTTTTTGGGATAAATATTATTTTAAAATATTTCTCTTAAACGGTTAAAAATAAAACGAATCAAGAAAGAATTAGCTCCAAATAGACAAACAGCTCGTAAAGCAAGAAGTAGAAATGCACCATATGATAAAATTCATGCATAAAATTAATTCTATATGTTCATTTTCAAGATATATGCAAGTGTGTATGTTTATATATTAGCACACTTTTCTAATTATGCTAATTTCTACAAAAATATTAAAAAATTATTTTAATTTCGAGTGGGAGGAGCACACATTCGAGTGGGGGCATGTGTAAATCTGTCCCTGCTAAGTACTCGTGCTCTTGGCAAAAATCAAACTCTCATCTTTTATGTCGAAGAGATAAGGAAGTGTACTCATTGGACTACAAGCACGTGGGCAATCTGAATGTAAGTTAGGTTTGCTTTATCGATGCTGATAATTATGTAGTGGTGGTATATTTGTCTACCAGTACTGTACTAAATTAATTAACCAATTGAGTTAATGTTGCGTTTGTCGTACGCGAAGTGAGCCGTGAGTCGTGACGGTAGATACTGCACCACTAGAGTATTGGCTAGCTAGTTCAGTATTTTACCTAATCTCTCAACTTAGAAGTAACGAGTTTTACATTTTCTCTCTGACTGATCAGTGTCTTCATCAAAATGACCAAAAGGATTAAAGCTCGCTTGTAAGAATATATTTAATGACGTACAAGAGCAGTCCGTTTGTAGGTCTCAATGTCAAAGAAAACTACTGATTATCATGATGCGCCAATTCTATATATACATACACAGTCAGGTTCCGGTGAGGGATCCTGCATTTTATTAAAATTCGGGACTTTTCTTCCCGATTAAATTTCAAAAATCCGAGCCGGTCAAAGTGATCAGAACGTGATTTTCAAGGTCCCCGCGAGAAATCAGCAAAAAAGAATGACCGAAAAGGGCTTCATCCGAGCAGTTTTCATTGAACGGTTCAAAAAAAACTGCTCAGATGAAGCCCTTCCCGGTCATTTTTTTTTTGCTGATTTTTCGCGGAAACCTTTAAAATCACGTTTTGCACACATTGAGCGGTTTGGATTTTCAAAATTTGATCGGGAAATGAAAGTCCCGTATTTTAACAAAATGAGGGATCCCTCATAGGATCCCTGGTGTATACATACATAGTATAAGTATGTGTGTGAGTGTGTATAAAAAGGTCATCCCGACCGTGCCAATTTACAAACCATTGATTTCGATGCTTCTTTATTTTTATTTCAAAATTTGTTGCAGACAAAAAGATTATATGTACCCATTACTAATATATAGCACGCAATGTCCGGAATTGTTTGATGCATATATCGGGATCATTGTCCAAACATCTGTGTCCGATGCAACATTTAGTTCTTCACGCATTATAAGTTGAAGAACCGTACGTTAATGAGTGAATAATCTGTATCTTGAAGTTTTTCCGAATTTTAGAAAGAGAAACAGAGGAAAGAGAGTGGTGGGGTTTGAGGAGAAAGGGAATAAACTTGATCCGTCCAAAACACGTTTGTACGGTTGGGAATGCCGACGGATACCGCGTGCCGCCACAAGGTACCCGCTCGGCACCCAAAAATTTCTCTTCTAACGAAAACCTACCAGCCACCATTGTTGTTTAATGGCATACGTATAAACCTAAAATCAGCACGCTTAAGAATTTTTAGATGTATTTTATTATTCTTTTGGTTTTAGTATCAACTTTTCTTGTTCGAACTGGCTAGCTGCTTTCTCTAATTCAAACGGGGCTGGTTGAAACTAATCTCTTGGATATGTACTCTTTACTTATTCTTGTTTTCTTTTGCTTCGTGACGAAGGTATCAGCTGGGGCTTATAGCTTAGCTAGCAAGCTCCGCAAACGAGCTAAGTCGAGTTTTATGGTGTTTGAACTTAGCTAGTTTAGAATTTACCGAGCTCGAGTTCAGCTTGACTCAAATCGAGCCCAAATATTCAACCCTGAACTAAAGCTCAATCGATTAGTATTTGGAAAATTTGAGCTCGCAGTTCGATCGAGTAATAAATGAGTCTTTATAGATGAGCCGAACTCGTACATAAGATATGAGCTTTATCTACACGAGCTACAGTTATCTCAAGCTCAGTTCCTTTCGAGTTGGACTGTTTTACTAAATGAACCGAACACAACATAAATATGATACTGACATGTAGCGTAAATAA
>BPLS01000469.1:237691-278741 GCA_019656275.1 Rhododendron kiyosumense | reverse complement strand
ACGAATTGGACTACGTTCAAATCTGAGAACCCAAAACTAGACAAGTTTAATGAAATTTTGAACAACGGTTGGAGAAGTAATATGACGAATTGGACTACGTTCAAATCTGAGAACCCAAAACTAGACAAGTTTAATGAAATTTTGAACAACGGTTGGAGAAGTAATATGACTCTTTCAGCTAAATAAAGATTCGTGTAAAAAATGTGGGAAATGATGATCTTCAGATCAGATGTGTGTTGAAAAAATTGTTGAGAAATCACGAGTCGTGGGGGAATCAACGGATCGATACAACGCCGACCCAGATGTTCACAGAAATTAATCATGAGCTTCAAATCTATTCGACCATTCAACGTCGACTACCACCACCAGCTACCACGACCGCCTCCGCTCACCGCCACCAGCTGCCACAATAACCCACCGGCGAAAAGTAGGCGTTGAGAATTAGATGTAAGAATTACGTCTCCTTGATTCGAGGACTCTAATTGCGTTTTGGGATATTTTCTAAAGGTCTTTAGACTAAGGGTTGGAGTTGCCCAATCCAACGGGATAACCTTTTGAAATATTGAGAAAGGGAGAAACTTATTCACGGCGGAGCCGGTAAAAAATTTATTCATGGTTCCGCGCAATCTCAGTCATCTGTTTCGGCAATCAATTGTTTGGATTTAAAAAAAATTATTTTGAACCGTCTAAAATATTTTTGGACGCGCACGATTAAATACCGTAAACTTTATTTACAGGTTGCTCCGCAAAGAAGCTTTTCTCAGAAATTCCCATAGTGAACACTTTTTTTTGAGAACTCAATCTAACAGACTAGGGATTAAGTTTGCTGAACAACTTTTATGACTTAATACATTTGGTAATGTTGACTGTAATTATTTTTTCTTTTGACAAGCTAACATGACACGGGCCGAAAATTACACGGCATGATGAATATAAAAGATATACGAATGGTTCAAGGAACGGGATAATCTTGACGAGATCCGACACGGATGGTCCTACGCGGGACCATTCGAACTGTCCGCTCAGTAGTCCAATGGTCCAAATTTTAATTCAGTAATGAACGACTTAAATGCTATACGGTGAAAGTGAGATCTGGATCGTTGAATTGCAGAACGATCGGCTCAAATGGTGCACCACACGCCATGCACAACACCATCCCCGTTTTCCTTCCGACATGATGTACACCCTAATCGATATTGGTGACCCGTGTACTTATCATGCCCTCAATTATTGGAAAAGAGTACTGCTGATCTATCGATCTCGATTATTTGTTTTCTTCGTTCTTTTTTTTTTTTTCACGGGTCGTAGTCATCCTTTTTAATTCGTGAAGAGTTAATGTCAACAATTAGGTGTCAACTGCAAGGCTACAGTTCAATATTCTAGAGATAGAAAAAATCTTTTTAAACGCGGAGCCGTATATAAATAGTTGTTTACGGAGCCAATTACGACCGTTCAAAAGTATTTTGGATGGTCCGAATGTTAATGATTTTTTTTTTTCCGGAGAAGAGTTAAACTATGCCAAGTTCTATAGTTGTGAGAGCCCATCCTTAGACAAGTTAGTCCCACATCGGTAGAATATATGTAATAAATGCAATGCATAACGAATTTTCAACCAACTACTGTATGACTTGAGGTTAACTTTTTGAGCCTCGTAATTAAAGTAAGAGTTAACAAGTTAGCTAACGCGAGTTGTTACAATAGTGATCGAACGATTTAGATCACATTTTTGACCTCTGAACACTGCCCGTATTTTGGGCACGGCCATGCTTCCCACGTCCCTCTAAAACACTCCCATGTATAAAACTACTTGGCACTGAATAAATTAGTGCTAGTAGCCTAGTGTGTGTGTGTGTGTATATATATATATATATACTATAAAAAGTACAGTTTGAGCATTAGATCTTGACCATGCATCCTACTGGATTGGGATACTCTAACGTGCTCTCTTAATAATCCTGCATTTCCGGACGTGAACTGTTTGATTAATTCATGGCACTTGCATTATTCCAGAGTTTCCAACACATTATTTTAGTTTTTCAGATTAAAAAAAAAAAACCATATTATTTAAGTTTTAGGAGTTTCTAGTACTGCAAGTTGACCAGAATATCTTTTTTTATGTTGTGTTTGTCCGTTTGTGTGTGTGTCAGTGTGTGGTGTGAGGATGGTTCAAATTTCTATATATATTTAGAAAAAAAATTGTAATTTTATTCGTTATTTTCTTTAATTTTTTGTACATGGGAGAATTTCGGAAAGATTCTTTGTTCTTTTTAGAGATTGATGCCTTGTTCTCGTTGGAACTTAAAAATAATTTTTCAAAAAATTTCCTCTAGATTCCTCATACTTTCAACATTTCTCTCTCTATCTCTCTCCACTCATTACCCCTATTATTTTTTTAAAAAAATTTCAAATTCCAATCCAAACAAAGCATGAGTCTCTAAAAAATAGAGATCGTACATCTATTTGAAGACCAAATCTCTAAAGAGGACGATGGACTCCTCTTAAGATTTTCTCATAAAGTACAAAAATTACAAGAAAAAAAAGGAGTAAACTGTCCATAAAAATTTGGAACATTATATAGCTTGGTTGGAGTGGCTCTTTTAGAGAACCATTGAACTAGAATTTGGAAAACTGTGTCAAGATTCGTCAATCTCATTTTATATGCATGACACCATGCACCTCTTAAAAAAAAGAACCTAGACTATTACTACTATTAATAGTTGTAAAGTTTTAGAAAGGCTTTAAGAAAACTAATGACAATCTCATTTTATAGTGAAATTATCGTGGAGAAGTGCGGCCGGCAGTGGTATCGAGACGTTCCCATGATTTGGTAAAATTGTTTCATCATCACCCGAAAGTTATGGATTCGGTTTAAAAAATAATCTCTCCGTGTTACATATAAAGGTCCAAATTCATATATTGACCATTCAAAAGATCCCGCATATGCGGTAGCTCCGTGCATATTGGCTATGCTCATCTATATTGAAATAGTAGTAGAATACAAATAAGAAATTAGGGTCTGAAATTGTAACTTCATAAAATTATGCGTGGTCTTTTAGTTCAAATAAATTTTATCTCGTCTTTTTCGCTTAAGCATAACCAAATATTAAACTTGTGGGAATCCTAGTTACTAAAAAAAATAGAACAAATTAGATATATAATGTACTTTACATGGAAGATAAAACACAATAATAATGAAGGTGCATTTTTTTCGATAAAAAATTATGTTATTGAGTGCGGCTCCCGGATAAAGATTTGGCTTTGGTGCTTTGCCCAGGGGTGCTCAAGAAAATTGTCCGAACCGTAAAATCGGTTCGATCGGGACCGAACTATCCTATTTGGTCTAGTTCTACGGTTAGGTTATGGTTCCAAAAAAATAAGAACCGTTAATTTTGGTTTAGTTACTAGTTTTCAATTAGTGAATCTTGGTTAGAACCGAATTGGACCGTTTAAAACTAAGTTAAATATAGCAATACATATGTGTGTAATTAAATATATATTTGAATTTAGAAGGTTAATTTTTTCCTTACTAAACTTAATTTATTTAGAGATGAAATCTCATTTATTAGAAAAACTTTTCTTTTTTTTCATTTTCTATTCCAGCAGATTATCTTCCTATTTTTTTAATTTTATGAGTTCATATTTTGTGAATAAGTGTTTGAATGCTTATTGAATAAATTCGAAACCGAACCAAAACCAGACTAGTTTTGCGGTTTGGTTTTGGTTAAGTTCCATGTATATATTGGTTAGATTCTGATTCCTAATTTTTTAGAACCGTTGAAAATTGTCTGATTACTGATTTTCTAGAGAACTAGATTAATCCGAACCTTGTACACTAACTTTACCATTGAGTGCCGGATCATATTTCTGCTTAGTTTGTAGCTCGGGTAGATAACCGATCAAGCCTTCTAATTTTATATAAGTATTATATTTATACTATCCAAACCCCTTTCTAAGTCATTACCAATCCTTACATTATGATCATTTAATTTGAAAACTTCGAAATAATTGCCAGGTACTTAAAGTCAATTTTCCGATCATATATATACAGGGCGCTTCGCCCTTATTTTCGTTATTTGCGGACTTCTGTTGTCAGCCGTTAGATCATGTTTTGAATGGTCCGAATCTGCAGAAGGTTTATAACTGGTCATAATTAACTTTTCCCCGGAAAAGTTTTATTAAAATCTGGACCATTCAAAACACGATCTAACGGCCTGCAACCAAGTCCGCATTTAACAAAAATAAGAGTTCTCTTATTAGAAGCGCCCTGTATGTATGTACATACACACAACTTCTTATGAGGGAGCCCGCACTTAGAGAAAATGCGGACTTCTGTTAACAGCCGTTGGATTGTGTTTTGAATGGTCTAGATTCACGGATGATCTGTTTGCGCAAACAGATATTTATTCCCGCAAACAGATTATCTGCAAATCCGGACTATTCAAAACACAATTCAACTGCTGAGACCGATGTCCGCATTTTTGCTTACTTGAGGGCGCCCTCATAAGAAGTTGAGTGTGTTTGTGTGTGTGTGTATATATATATATGGGAAAGTCTACAATATACACCCTTTAAAAGGGTGTACCATATGCACTTATTTTATGATTCATTCATAATATTTTAGCATGTTTCGTAATTTTTGTTTTAGAATTCATAACTTTTCAGCACTTCGATTCGTAACATTTTTATTATGATTCATAACATTTTATATTTATTTATTTATATACATCCAAAGTCCAAACTATGCCTTATTGTGATGTTGCACGCAATGTGGATTATAATAAAGAACGATAGTGAAGTAATAATAATACAAACACTCGTAAATGGAAGGAATCTCATTGAATCATCATTAGCAGTTTCTAGAAAGGAGACCATCGATCTGAGATTCTTAGACAAGCAACAAACTATATATTAATTTTACACACTTGTTTTTTCGATATCTCACGTCAGTATGCCTTCAAATGATAAAGACGTATTTCACCATCGTCTACTTGCTTGCAAGTGATCCGTTTTAGAAACGTAATACAAAACCGGCCGTGTTGACCGATTCACTCTGAAAGTCATTTCGATTACTAATTTTTCATTACGTTCACACGCTTTGAGGAGAGAGAAGAGATAAGCTACGCGTGTTCGGAATAGTGAAAGTGAAAAAGATATGAGGATAGTATAACAAGTGGTCGAAATTTCGCGAAATTAACACAAATTAGTCCAGTAGAAATTCTTCGAAGTTGCTTTATAACTTCGAGGAATTGATAAGAAAATATCCTAAGAAGAATTGATAGCTCACCAAACAACCAAATTATGTAGTAGTAGTAGTATCATTTATACTTTCGATGTGAAGGCCGAGAATTTAGAAATATCAGTCGACGCATCGATCGCACGTAAGCTGATTGCAACAATTTGTTACTATCAAACATTTAAAATGAAAAAGATTACGCAGTACTTTCCATTAACACAAGCAACCACTGATAGTGATTGATTGCTGACGACTAGAATATTATTACTACTACATGGATTTGAAAATCAATCCTTTCCAACCACAACCATCACTTTAATTTGACCTAGATAATTACATTTTTTAAAAAAAAAAATTTTTTAAAAATGCAGACATCTTATTCTGCATCCATTATTCTTTCAGCTCCACTTTTTCCTAGACAGAGACAATTTATTTTTTTTATTGATTCTTTCCTTTGAATCCATGGTGAAGCTTCTGTACTAAAAACAGAAATTAAGAATTTCCGTTTGACCCAAAAAAAAAAAAAACAGAAATTAAAATTAACCCGAGGAGGAAATAATGCTTGATTTGGTGGAGTCAATACGTCCATTCTTGAGGAAGATCCATCTCGTTATGGTCCACAGTCGAATTTGTGCCCTGTGCCTTTGCAATATCTACATAAGATATCAATGTCGAATGAGGAGAGAGATAATTTGAAAAGGACGAGGACCATCTAATATTATCCTCCTCAAATACTAGCTAATTCCCATTTGGTTACTAAATAGGCACGTATATGTCTCATCACCCCTCTGATTCTATATTAAAAAATGAAAATTGAACTCAAATGTGTTTTCTCGATCATCATTCACCCTTGAATAAATAAAAGCTTAGATGAATTTGGCGGAGAAGCAAAAGTACCATGTTGAGATGGGTGGCTTGTGAAACTAGCACAATCTTTGGATTGAGACCGAGTATTCATGTCTTTGAAGTGGAGTTGAAGGGCCTGGAGTACTCTTGTAGGGATAAGGACGGTTGAACATTCTGATCATCATGAAAACATGATATCAACAAAACAAATTCTATCTCGAATTTATCTACCTTTCCATCTATACAGTATAAGTAAATATTCAAGAAATCACATAGCATGGTGTTACACGATACAAATCACGCCATATGATAATCTTCATACGACGCACGTGATCCGACACGGTATATTTATGCTTTTAATTAGGATAGAGGAATACTATTGAATTGTCATTCATTAAAATCATTTTGGCGAGCTGTCTTAGATTGAAACAGAATCAAAATGAGGAGGCAATTTTACAAAAATATAAAATAATAATAATGTTGTTAAGTTTTACGGCGTTACATTTTGTTCTTTTCAATCAGATCAGAGGTCTCCATCTCTCTTTTGTCGAGTTCAAATTGGAGGAACACGTAGTTCTAGTTATATACGTAAATCAACATGGTGGACCCCAGAGAGCGATATTCGTGTTTCTGTTTTCTTGTGACAGGGGGGAGAAGATTCTTTTCTTACTATCTCGGTTCGTTGTGATTGGCCAATGGATACCAAATAAAGCAAAGATTGAATATTCTCAAGATTCAGCCAAACCACAATCACTTATACGGGAAACCAAAATGAATGGTGCAAATAATTAATTAAAACCGATAGGAAATTGATATTCGCGTTCTATTCTTTGCTAATGACGCTCTATTTTGTTCATAAAGTTATTAGTAATTTCACGTTGAAATTGGGACGTCCCATCAGTGAAAAGTAGCTCGCAAAAATCAATTTCCTAACTGATAATCATAAGTAGATCCTTAATTGGTTGGAGTAATTTCATGCACGGTTATACTATTGATAGCTCATAGATTGTCAATAAGGTGAGAAGAATAAAAGGAATACTAGAATCAGTTTCGTTGCACTTTTCATATTTTTTAAGGCACTTCTTTTTTCACTTATCGAGGGTGTCTGTAACATTTTGCCTCGACTAATCCTTTAGGTACATGCAGTTCCCCATCCCAAATGTATCGGGTAATTTATTGAGCCTAAGCGTGGACGTGGGGATCCTATAGTGAGCAAAGTCATTACAGGGTTGTGATGAGCTTCTTAGCCGTTTATTTCAGCAATCAATAGTCCAGATTTAAAAGAAACTATTATGGGAAAAGTTATTTTCTTCTGTGAAAAAGTTTTTTTTTTAATCCAAATTGTTAAAAATACTTTTGAACTGCTCAAATTGGTCATTACAATTATGTAGTAACTTTACTCACTACACGGTCCCCAAATCCCCTAAACCGTGGGAGTAAACCTCAAGGGGGAGTGAGTCATGTACCCCTTCAAATTCAAACCTTGATTAAGAAATTTTATTTTTAAGGCACTTTCACACAAAAAATTATGAAGGATTTAACTAAATAAGTAAATACCAAAATACAGTTTATTGCTATATTCACGTGAAAGTAAAAAAGGATAAAACTTAAAAGTTGGTGATAAGGATCATTTTTTTCCAAAAAAAACTTTATTTGTATGTCTTCAATAAATATGAATAACTATTTCCCTTCCTTGGAATATTAGTCATTTACTCATTTTTCTAAGAATTTATTTGATGTTTATTTTAATTATGGTACAGATTTTTATTTTTATTTATTTTTTGTCATCCGTTAATCCTAATTAGATTACAAATTGCTCAGGGCATACCTGATTTTTTGCGGACCTCGGGCGGGTTGCGGACCTCGGGCGGGTTGCTAATTGCACGCGGCAAGAACACCCCTGTACCACAAGATCCAGTAGTACTTCTTGAACCGGATCCTCCAAGAAAAACGGCACTCATGCCCGAACCCGAACGCACTTGCTGTTTCTGTTTATGTAACTGCCGACTTTGTTGCAGCGTCGGCCAAGCTCCCGCCGCCGGTGACCCGAAACCACCACCTCCGGCTTCAGCTGATCTTTTACCTCTGTTTTGCACGTTGCGTGGTTTTTTATGCTTTTGCTCGACTTGCTGAGTTAAATCGGCCCCCTTCACTCGTCCTGCCCAACTCAGAGTGCCTCCTCCGTGTTTCACCGACGGTTGGTTCTCCAGATTATAAACCTACAATTCAGATCCAGCAAGGATTAGTTCTGATTTAACTTGCATATATGGTCGCTCCGCTCCTATCTAGTGAAATTCTTGGCTCTGTCTCGGTTATAAAAAGCGAATTTTTGAAATAGGAACCGAAAATATTTCTCCAAACCCAGTTCAGTGGACGTGTTTTCGATAATTGTGGACAGAGACATTAGATTTTAGCTCCAGATTCTTGTGCAGATTTTGGATTCCGAATTCTATTTGAAATTGAGAAACATGTTTGTTACAGCCGCAAAATTACGAGAATTTCATTCATTTTTTAAGAATTTATGATACAGAATTTCAAAAACCAGTCAAACCCAACTTGTGTGATTTTGAGATTTTATTTTATTTTTTCACTTTTTTAGAATTTTTAAAATTTGAGAATCCGTTATTTAGAATTTTTGTTAAAACACTTCAAACTGATTTTCAAAAGTTAGAATCTCAAAATCTGAAAAACAGTAAAACAAATCTTGCGAACACCACAATATGCAAGTGTTCTGTTTTCGCAAGAAAAATAAAAACCAATAACAGGAAGGGAAAAAGAAAAAGAAAAAGAAAAAGAAATTATCTTCTTACATGAACAGCTCGTGAATGATCATCCGAAAAAGCTGGAAAGATATGGTTAGGGACTGAAGTGGGTCCTCTACCGAGTGTGCTCTGAAGTTTCTCGCTATGGTGCTCCGTGGGTGTATCGAGCGCTTTTCCGTCATCTTCTTCGAGCATGTAGTCGGCCATCTTCCGAGTCAACTCAGCAATGAACTCGTCGTCCCCCTCCTCCTCCTCCTCGCTCTCTGTTTCAGTAGAACTTAGCTCCGATCCAAACACGGAGCTCAAACCCGAAAACGAAGAGGACCCGGACGAACCAAACACGTTTGAAATCAAGTCGGTACTGGACCCGTTCTTGGTTATGCTGATCCGATTCGCCGAGAAATCGTCGTCGTCGTTGAGCAACCTCTCTCGCTCGTGGAATTTAAGAGCCATTTTGTAACGGATGTCCGATTGATGTGCGACTGTGGAGTTTTTCCGGAGTTTATATATGCAGTGGGGCGTGAGAAGAAGAACCCAAAGTGGAATTTTGAAGATTCCAACTTTTATGGGAGGTTTCTAATTGAAGAAGACACAGTAATTGCATAAGTGTTTCAGGAGGAGAGAGAAAGGAGATGGTGAGGTTCTGTACAAGGAATTTTTTCGTGATTTAAAGACATCTTGGAGAGAGAGAGAGATGGATAGAACCCAGGTACGAAGTGGGTGGGTTGAGTCCGAGTGAGAAATTATTCGATGCCCGTGGAACAATGTTGAGCATAAATCTGGAACCACGTTAGTTTGCGGTTGACATTTCGAGCTGGATCCCACATCAACGTGTGGTTTTGGGCGTTGAAACTCTTGGGTAAGGTCTCCAATATATATATATATATTTTTTATCTATCTCTCACTGCTCTCAAAGGACGCTGCAGCCCCGATTTTGGGGCCCACTCCTGTTTCGCTCCAGTGATTGGAATCGTTCACTTTGTAGAGCTCGTCGAGTAAAATAACTGTACAAAAAATCAGCTTAATTAGATATCATTAAGTGCTTGATCGGAACCTTTTTATCTTAAAAAAAAGGGCAAATTACAGTTACCCCCCTCTAACTATGCCTCGGGAACACTTACCCCCCTCTAACTTTTTTTTGTGGCACTTAACCCCCTCAAACTAACGAAAATTCACGCGGTCATAATTTCAAACGGTCATAACTTCTTCGTCGGAAATCGAAAATATGCAAATTATATATCGATTTCGAGGTCTTGAAATCAGCTTTCTAATGACACCAAAATCACATCATAATTCAAAAAACACAGAAAGTTATGATCAAAAGAGTAATGGTTGGTAGACAGAAAGACCGTTTTGATCATAACTTTTTGTGTGCTTTGAATCGTGATGTGATTTTGGTGTCATTAGAAAGCTAACTTCAAGACCTCGAAATCGATATATAATTTGCATATTTTCGATTTCCGATGAAGAAGTTATGACCGTTTGAAGTTATGGCCGTGTGAATTTTCGTTAGTTTGAGGGGGTTAAGTGCCACAAAAAAAAGTTAGAGGGGGGTAAGTGTTCCCGAGGCATAGTTAGAGGGGGGTAACTGTAATTTGCCCAAAAAAAAATGGATCCGAAACACTGGATTAAATCCACTATAACCCATAAACCGAGAGTTATATGGGTTCCAATCAGGCATTTAATGATATCTAATTAAGCTGATTTTTTGCATAGTTATTCTACTCGACGAGCTCTACAAAGTGAACGAGTTCAATCACCGGGATGGGCCCCTAAATCGGAGTAGCAGCCCCCAGCGTCCACTCTCAAATGTCTCCTTCAAAATTCAAATTGAAGAGGGCCTCAATGCCTTCAGGCAAAGTTTAGCGTGAATCAGGATCACACATTTATGTGAGGTCCACTCCCGTATATGTACACCACACACCAATGTGTGATCTAGATTCGTGCTCAACCTTGTCCATAAAATTACTTCATCTGTTCCACTTTAAATAAAATTTATACATTTTCAAAATAATATATACTCCCTCCGTCCCAAATTGATTGTCCGATCCGCAAAACGGAGTGTTAAAAATAATACAATTTTTGCAAGAAAAAATCAAAAGTTTTTCAACAACTTACTAGATATCAATGAGTATTTTTAATTTGTGAAAAAAGTTTGAATTTTTTCTTGAAAAAATTGCATTATTTTTAATACTCCGTTTTGCGGACGGGACAATCAATTTGGGACGGAGGGAGTATATTTTTAATATATTTCTGTATATCTTCTCGAGTCTAGTCGGTGTGTGTTGGGTTTAGTGGTTGGGCCGTACATTTATTTTTCCAGCTGCGCAACTGTTCACCTGCCATTTGTTGGGGCGATTAACGTACGAGTATCATAGAGTTCGTGCAAATTACACCGTCACCCCCTGGATACGTTTCATCAGTACGAAAAACCACACTCTAGCTGATAATGGATAATTATTAGTACTACTTGTGCGGTACTCCAGGGCCTTTTCCACCAAATGTGGAGTATGTTCTAGGATTGTGATTTTGACATTTCAAAAATTAGTGAAAAAATTTTAAAATTGAATTGTGTTGATACACAAATCGACGTCGTTTTAGAGCCCCCATCAATTTTTAAAGTGTTAAAATCAAAGTTTTTAGCTCCACACAAATGTATAATGAAAAAAGTCCATGGAGCGCTACGTGACTATGCTCCATGGCCACTGAAGAATCACACCTAGCTAAAGGTGTTAATGATATGTTAAAATTAATTAAACTTCATAAGTTTTTAACCTATGAAAATTTAAAAGTAAATTTTCGAAAGTATTCCTTATAAGTAATCATAAATGTTGCAAAGAAGGTATAATATATAGGTAATTATGAAAGTAATTTTCTTAAAGTTTAAATACAAGAGCAATCGACATATATGTGTTTCCTTGAAAAGTTTAAACTTTCACAAAGGATTAACATTAAGGAATGTGTGCAACATGAACGTACTCTAAATCATAAAAAATGTAACTGATTTCTCCAATTCTTTCCTTCCTCCTTTTTTGTTAGGTGTTGCTATTGTAATGTTGTACCAAATAATTGTTACACCTATGGCCACCAACTAGCAAGTTGTCATTCTTTCTCACAATAGTCATCATCTAACCTATTTAGCCCAATAATCGTTGCAATCGTAGCCCACCTCTCCCACACCACCCAATTTGCTAATTATGATTCATATTTTTTCTCACCTTTGGAGCCCCCCTCATCGCCTAACCATCATCCATTGACCTTCGCCAACCCCTGCACTCAGTATCACCATTGGTAAGAAAGCAGAGTTGGAGCTAAACTACAAAGGCAACAGTATAAACATGTGACGATTTGTATGGTGGTGATTACAATGGTAACGCAACAGTGGGTGGTCTTAGGGGTGTGACATGACGGTCGTTCATGTTAAATGAGTAATACTTTAAATGGTAAAGATGGGTGGTAAAGTAGTGGTCAAATTGGGCATTTACTCTTAAAATATTTCGCTAGGAAAGAGTAATAGCCCTTGGGTCATGTGACGATTGACTAACTTAGTATTATTTTGTGAAGTTATGGATTGCAGGGGTATTTTAAATCAAAGAAGGACTAACATCGCTAATTCAAATATATGTTGGGGCTGTAATTGTAATAATCTAAAGAAACAAAGAACTGTTTGGCCCTACACGTTTCCACTCCTACCACAGCTACAAACAGTGCCCGTTTCTTCTAACACTACCAACGCTATTGAGTCATTGACCGTTTGGCCTACCATTTTTGGAAAGCTGAATCACAGATAGAGAGAAGTTTACATTAATACAATACCGGTAAGAACTTTGGAACCAAACATCACCTAACTAATTAGAGCAACATGCCATATTTGGCCAAGCTCAACAAATAGTACCACAAACTCCGTTCATACTAGTGATTAATTTATGTATTACAATTTTTGGTTTTGACCTTGTTTAATTTTTTTTTTAGTTTGTTAATTTGACGTCAAACTTTTATGTTATACGAGTGAGCAAAGACAAGAGGAATCGGAAAAGTGAAAAAATTTAACTTTTACTCTAGTATTTTGGAAAATATCCAAAGAAAAAGTTGTGTAAAAGTTAATTTTTTTTATTTTTCTGAATCCTCTTGTCCTTACTCACCCATATCACATAAAAGTTTGGCGTAAAACTAAATAATGCAAAAAAAAAAATTGAATAAAGACAACCAAAAAATTATTCTACACGAGTTAATCACTAGCGTAAACATCAATAAGGAAAATGACAGTCAATGACATGTTTTGATAATTAATATCTGCCAAAGACATTTTCAGTATTAACAAATGTTCTTAGTTTATCATTGGTGGGTATTAATTATTAAAACACTTCATGGGCCGTCATTTTCCAAAAAAGAAGGAAACCTACCTGTTTTTGTCGCATTATGCCAATCAAATGGAAACCTACCTGTTTTTCTTTAGCGGAAAATTAACTGACATGAGAAATTACGAGAACAGAAAGTAATATTTTCATAGTGGTAAAAGCTCGAATCGAGCATAGTTGAAAAGTGTCTTCCAGCATGAAGAAAGATCAAATCACTTTTCTTTTCTTTTTTTAAATCATTTAACAAGGCCCGCAGGCTCACAGAATAATTGGAACAATGATCAAATCATTTTCAATTGCAAAGAATAATGCGAACAATTCTCTGCAGGTGACATAGCGATATCTGCATGTGATCATAATCATGTAGAAATTGATAGTTTAACGTCTAGCGAACTTCGTGAAATGGACATATATACATGAAATAAAAAAATATATATATAAGCCAGTAGATTCTGGATCCAAAGGCTCCAATGCTGAGGATTCCAAACAACACACAAAAGTTGGAGAAAACTTTGTTATTTGATCAAAAAGTTGGGACATATTTATAACAACGAATGGTTTCTTGAAGTATCTCCAATGGTTTCTCCGAACCAATAGCAGCGTTTTTTGGCTTGCTATGCAAACGGTTAAAATATCAGATTCGGTTAGAGTTGTGGACGTTCAATCAAACTTCACCGGACCGAATAGCAGCATTTTTTTCGACTTGTTACGGAAACGGTTAAAATATCAGATTCGGTTGGAATTACGGACTTTCAATCAAACCTCACCGGATTTTGATTGGTCCCCCAACCAAGAAGGCTCAATTAAGAATTAAATTCGTACGTTTTTAGGTCTCTCTCCCCACCACTCAATCTTTCTTCCCAAGGAATAATATCTCTCTTTGTGCCTATATACTATAATTTTGTAAGTTCTTTAATTCTTTTTTCTTTTTAAAAATGCCTACAGATGCATCGATGGGAGGGAGGAGGGATAAAGAGACTTTTTAGTTTTCTTTTTTAAAATTACGAATCGTGGGAGATAGATGGAATCAAACCCAATAAAGCTGGAGATTTAATTGTTAATTAATTAATAGAGTTTTATTTATTGTCTATAAAGATGTATAGACAAAATTAGAGATAGGTCTCGTGGAACTGATTGGTCAAGGTCAAGAAGTCTACCAGCTATAGCATTTTTGGATGTAGCAAAACTGAATACTAAATTATCGCACAATGATGATGATTATTATTATTATTATTATTTGTCATTGTATACATCAGTGGGGTGTTAGGATATCTACAATGCTATAATCAAAAGTTGCAACATCAGTTTTTATTATTCATTTAAGATATTGCTAAGATTAGCAATGCCATATTATTTTTTCAAACTACAAAAAATTGTGAATGATAGAAAATAGTTTTAAATGGTTTTTGAAAAAAAAAAAATTTAAAAACTGGTTCCAAAAAAAAAAATTTAGTAAAATACTTTTTTTTCGAAAATATTGTTCGAAAAAAAAGAGAGATGAAAAGGGAAGAGAGATAGAACATTTTTGTATACTGATTGGTATATTTCATTAAGAATATGTAAGGTCTATTAAATTTGATTATTGTCAAAAGATTGTTAGTTTTGATTATCAAAAACCCAAAATTTGATTATTTCTAAAGAGATTGTCAAGTTTGATTATAGCTTTGTGAGCATATTTTGCACTAACATTGTTAACTTTAAAAATCTTTTACTTTTGATTATAACATTGTGGATACTCTTTGTATGTTAGTCCACAAGGAGTTTTAGAATTTACCATGCCGTTTCAAAAAAAGTTTTAGAATTGGAAAAATGACGGCCCAGGACGTGTTTTGATAATTAATACCCTCCAAGGACATGCTGAGAATATTTGTTAATACTGAAAATGTCCTTGACGGATACTAATTATCAAAACACGTCATTGGCTGTCATTTAATTTACCATCTGGGACAAGAGCCCATTGGTATCACACAAGTATTTGACAATGTTGTTCATAGGAGTAAAAAGAGATGGTGAAAAAAAAAAAATTGTTTGAGCCATCTTTTGGTGCGATCGATTCGATCGGATAGAAAGTCGTTACAACAAATGTGGCACAATACATGACAAATTTATAAAATCGCTATCGATGTAACTTCGAGTTGAAGATGGTTTTATTGGAGTTATATTTAGCCAAATTATGGCGGCTTCTTCTTTCTTTCTTTTTTTAACAACGATTTTTTTTATAATATTTGACATTGTTACAAAAACTAACGGAGCAAGGATCCGAGAATATCTGAGACCCAAATCCAAGATTGGCAAGAAGCCAATCAAAAGAAAATCCATTGAGACATGTCCAAACCTATTGGGCCAAGCCCATAACACCAATTGGGGCCAATTATGGCTTTGGCAAAATAAATAACTTTTACAATTGGTATTATTTATTTATTTATTTACCTATTTTGCAAAACATGTCTCTTTATTTTTATCAGCCACATAATAAGAGGGTTTTATTGACTCACATGAAGAATCGTTTTCCAGTTTAGATTTTAGCTAAATGAACCACACGAGACAGGGTTTTTGTTGGCCCACATGAGAGAGGGTTTTTGGATCTGTCTGTTTGATAAAATTGTTTTCAAAACGCTAACGCTCTGTTATTGATCAATTCGATCTGTCTCTGTTGATCTTTGATGGCATGCACATGCACTTGCACTTGTACACGTTCTGGCCTGGAATGGTGCATTTCCAGAGTCACTTGCAATACTGCTGGCTTTTCAAGTTTTCATTAATCTACCCACTGAAAAGACAGGCACATGCGGGCGCGACATTTATCTGCTTATTTAGTTACCCAATTGGCTATTCCACCCAACCATTATCGAGTAATTAATCGGACTCCTGGGAGTAGGCGTTGTCTACGTGGTACTTCCAACGTAGCGGTAAATTATGCGATCGGAATATTGTCATTCATTTTTTTTATTGAGTAGTCGAAAGACAAAGAGTGACAAACGTTATGTGATAACGATATTCTATTTGCGTAAAGTAACACTCGACAATTCACATGCTACTCTGGTCCCTCTGGAAGTACCCAAGATTTGGCCCCATTATAGGACATCATCTATGTAGTTTGAATCTAATTCATTTTCATTTAGAAAGTTCCAAATGGAGGCCCAATCAAATTTGATTCCAATCTAATCCAACAAATTTGGGCCCTCAAAGTAAACCTACGCTGAATCTCTTTTAGAAAATGTATTTACCACGGCTTAACAGTATTAAAGGTGCGTTCACGTTACAAATAAATGGTATTTTTGGTATTTTTAGTTCAAAAATACCCAGAACAGTGGTTTTATTCTGTACTTTACGAAATTGTTTGCAGGAATTTGAACTTTGTGAAAGAAATTGTTTGCTAGAATTTGAACTTTGTGGAATAATTAAGTGTCACGAAGTTTTTCTTTCTCCTATTTTCCTTGTGCCCGTCGTAAAACCAAAGGATAAACATCAGTTTTTATGGATTGGTTGTTAAATTACCTAGAGACTAATAGGCCTATTAATGGGCTGAATCTGAATTCAATAGAATCCAAATTCAATAATCAAAATCAAATCCAATAGTACATTTTATCTGAACCCGAAACTAATGGATGAGATCGGATTCGGATTGACTTAAACAAGTTTGTGAAAGTCGAATTAAGATCAAATTCCAATTTTCACCCATAAAAATGATTTGTCAAATGAAACATAAAATGTCTAACCAAATTGGGATAGAGCCTCCCTCCCTCTCCCTCCCATTCATCCCATTTTTGTTACGGGACAAAAGTCCTTAGATAGCAATGACTTGTTGAGTAGACTGGTTGGTAGGTTCGGATCCAAATTGACTCAAATGATTTTTGGACACTGTTGAATTTAGATCAAAGTCGAACATCCTGTAATCAGATCAGATTATAAAAACACATAGAATGATAGTCAAAAATTCGTTTTAGTCGAGGTGTGTGTAAGCTAGTTCTGACACCTCTGTTACAAAAAAAAAAAAAAAAACCACAAAAAAGAAGAAGAATGACTTGTCCAATGAAACATAAAATGTAGGGAGATGCTACGGTATCCCCTAGTCTGAGGATACCATATCCTCCTATAACATAACCACTCAAAGGCATAACATCAACACTACATCATCTTTAATTCAAAACATAAATACTTAATTTAGTTATCGAATTATTCCATTTTTGTTACGTGACAAAAGTCCCAAGATAAGGATAGTCGGTTGGGTCAAATGGGTAGACTGGTTGGTAGGTCCGAACCTTTTCAACTTCTTCCAATTACCACCATTTTAGCACACGGAATTGGATCTGCCGACATTATCTCTCTCAAGTCTCAACCTCTGTTTCCTCAAAGATCCCCCTCTGTCAGATATTTCTACCAGCAAACCTTTTAACTCTTTTTATAACCGAATATCCGGATTAGTTTGCATGCGAGTCTCTAATTTCGGAGCTCCAAAATTAATGGTTGGACAAACCTTTGACTCGTCAAGTTTGTCTCGTGTTTTTTCTTTCAGTCCCATTTCACGCTAAAACAAGCAATTTAAACTGTTCATTTTATTCAGCTCATCGTGTTTGTCTCGTAAGTCAATAATTACGTTTACGAGACATCTTTATTAACGAAAAAAACGGCCGCAAAAAGATTAACGGATAGTCTGCATTTGAGAATAAATTCCAAGACGTGTCTCGTTTATGGGATTACCGATATCTAATCGATGTAAATTTTCTCTTGCATCATCTGCTTTACTAGCAGAACAAAATAAACAGTTCGAATCACTTTCTTTCAGCACAGGATGACCTAAACGAACGCACCGCGGGCCTGTTGTGTCTCAAGACACAGGAGGCTCCCTCACTTCCATTTCAACCCCCTGATCATGACCTCATAAACTTCATTAAACTAACGGTCAACTAGACCTTCCAACAACTAAAGTCATCTCCAGCTCTTCTTTCACAAGAAAAAACTGATCATAGCTTCAAATTCAGAAGTCTTTGTTCTTCTTCCAGTGTTGTCATATATAGGAGTATTAATTTCTTCTTCCACGGATTGTTGATTTTAGAAGACCGAAAAGAAAAAAACAAATGACAAAAGACAGGAATATAGGAGTGGCCATAGATTTCTCTGGTGGAAGCAAGATGGCTCTGGAATGGGCTATCGATAATCTGGTGACCAAAGAAGACACCCTGTTTCTGATTCATGTGAAGCCCTCCGAGGGGCACGAATCGCGCAGTTCTCTCTGGTCCAGCACCGGTTCGCGTATGTGCTATATAATCTGGTTAATGATCTCCTTGATTATGAATCCTGTTTAACAGGTTTTTTGACATGATCTGGTTTTGTTTTGTGGTTGAATTTTATGCGTTGTAGCTCTGGTTCCATTGGCCGAGCTTCGCGATCCGGATTTGGTGCAGAAATATGGTGTCAAGTTTGATCCTGATGTTCTCGGAATGGTTGACACCATTTCCAGGCAAAAAGAGGTTAGGTTCCCTCTGTTTTTAAATTCGGCAGTGTCAAAATTATACGATTCTATGTACCATTTCACAAGTGTTGAGGTAAAATCCAGACGTAATCTCTTGTTCGTTTTGGGGTTTCAAAATATCACTCAAAACCCTAACGGAACAGGGCCTAAGTGTATGTTTAAGTAAATGTTTAATGAATCCATGATGTAATACATGATTTTTATTCCTTATTCGAAGTTTAGAACATGTCATAAAAATAATTAACGACATGGAATTTCGTATCATCAGACTATCAGAGTTTCTTGTACATGATATAAACTTTCGAATTGATTTTTTCTTCTTATGATAACTGATATGTTGATACACTGATACATACGATCAAGGCTGGTCTAAGGGTTTTAGTGATCAAGG
Source organism: Rhododendron kiyosumense (assembly GCA_019656275.1). Lineage (NCBI taxonomy): Eukaryota > Viridiplantae > Streptophyta > Magnoliopsida > Ericales > Ericaceae > Rhododendron > Rhododendron kiyosumense. Next base: position 259,678 of record BPLS01000469.1, on the reverse strand, counting down.
CCTAATAAAAAAAAATGTCTTTAAAAAATTAATACTTAAACAATTTTTACAGTAACAATTACAATACAAGAAAGCCAAACAATTTGTACCACTGTTCTTCGAGTTTTGTGATGCGCGTTGATCTTCTTCTCTTGATTTCACCGAGATCATTAAGTTTTGGGGGGGGAAATGATTTTGGGGAGGTGCTATTTGGTGGTTTGGGATTAATGATTTGCGAAAATGACGGCTCAGGACGTGTTTTGATAATTAATACCCGCCAAGAACAAACTAAGAACATTTGTTAATGTTGAAAATGTCATTGGCAAGTATTAATTATCAAAACACGCCATTGGCCGTCATTTTCCCAAATGATTTTGGAGATTTATGGATTGGGCACTTGAGTTTATAGGATGATGAGTTAGGCTAACTCATTACCTCTAATTGAGCATTTTTCTCCATTCTATTGGGTTTAAAAAGAGTAGTACTTAAATCCAAATGGTGAAATATTGGAGTGTCGCCAAACATTGAAATTTTTGGAATGCCCAAGGCCCAGGCCTTGGGGTTGGCCGCCCTGCATACAATACATAATACTATGGGAAAATGACAGTCAAGGATTTATTTTGATAATTAACACCCGCCAAGGATATTTGTAGCATTAACAAATGTTCTTAACTTGTCCTCAGAATGTATTAATTATCAAAGCACGTCCTGGGCCGGCATTTTCCCTAATACTATATGGAAAGTCCAATACATAAACGTAGCGTTCGGGAGTTTGAATTTTGAGTTTCAGGTGAAGGTTGTGGGAAAGGTTTACTGGGGAGATGCCAGAGACAAACTGTGCGCGGCTGTTGAAGAACTGAAGTTGGATTGTTTGGTCATGGGAAGCAGAGGACTTGGTACAATCCAAAGGTATTTTTCCCGGGTTATTACTTACGCGATTCTGATCTCTCTCTAACGGTACCTTGAATCATTTAATTTTTTTTTAACCAACATACCATTTCTTTTTGCTTCGATTTGATTTGATAATTTGAACTTTCGAAGGATTGTTCTGGGGAGCGTGACGAACCACGTCATGACGAATGCAACTTGCCCTGTAACCATAGTAAAGTGAAGGAATACTACCACAACATCCATGGCTTCTGATTTTCCTTATTCCGGATGGCGGTCGTATTAGTTTGTATCATTTTGGTTGTTTCTGTTTGTTTGTTTGGCGATCAATAAAAGTACATCCCCAACCGTGTACATAATAAGCCAGCAGATTCTGGATCCAAAGGCATTGCTGAGGATTCCAAACAACACAAAAAAACTAGATTCCGAATGGCTTCTCCAAACGAAAAGTTGGAACATGGTATATATTTGTAACAACGAATGGTTTCTAAAAGTGTTCTTCAATGGTTTCTCCAAACCAATAGCAGCATTTTTTGGCTTGCTATGCAGACGGTTAAAATATGAGATTCAGTTAGAGTCTACTTAGAGTTGTAGACGTTCAATCAAACCTCACCGGACCAGATTTTGATTAGTTCCCCAACCATGAAGACTCTATTAAGAATTATATTTGTATGTTTTTGGGTCTCTCTCCCCACCAGTCATCTCCCTCCCCAATGATCTCTCTTTGTACCTATATAATTAATCGGACCTCCGGGAGTAGGCGTTGTCTAAGTGGTATTTTCAATCATTTATGTAGCGACAAATTATGCGGTCGGAATATTGTCGTTCATTTTTGTTGAGTAGACTGGTTGGTATGTTCGGATCTAGATTGACTTAAACGAGTTTCGACTGTCAAATTCTGATCAAATTTGAACGTCTTGTAATCAAATCGGATTACAAAAACACATAAGAATGACTTGTCCAATGAAACATACTAGTAAAATGTAGGGAGATGTTATGGTATCCCCTAGTCTGGAGATACCGTATCCCCCTAAAACATAACAACTCAAAGGCATATATTAATCATTCGAAGACATTGCAAAAAAAAGACAAAAACCCCACAAAAGGCTTGACATTTTAAAAAATAGCGTAACATTTTCAAACCATAGAACGGCATGATATTAACCACTCAAAGGGGTAATATTTTTGCAAAATGGCATAACACTTTTAATATTTTTAAAGTCATCTTTTTACGGTGTCCTCGTCTTAAAATTAATTACTCAATAGTATAACACTAGCCACTCAATCGTATAACATTAACCATTTAAATATCATAACACGTTATGATTTGGGGATACAATAAAGGGGGAAGTGTTAGGTTTTTCCATGTAGGTATAGCCAAATTGGGATAGAGGCTATTTTCCGCTCCGCTAAGATTCTTATTTTTTAAGTACTTATTTTTTTGTTTTACGAAACAGATCTTAAGGACAAAAAAAACTTACCCCGAAAAGAGCAATTAGTAGTTGAGATTTACTTTGATGTATGTGACCCAATCATCAAAATGATTTTTAACCACAGATTGCTTTTTTTTTTTGGGTACTTTCGGGATATATATATTTTTACTTAACATTTCTCTTCTTTCATAATACATTACTTTTAATTCAAAAAATAAGTACTTACTTTAACGAGCGGAACAGGTTACATGACAAAAGTCCTAATAGGAATATAGGATGACTGGTTTCCTGGTTGGGTTAATTGGGTAGACTGGCTGGTAGAGTGGTAGGTCCGAACCTTTTCAACTTCTTCCAAATACTACCATTTTAGCACACGGAATTGGATCTGCCGACATATATCTCTCTCAATCTCTGTTTCCTCAAAGATCCCACTCTCCCTATCAGATACTCTTAGATTTCTATCATAGTAAACCTCTAATTATTTTTTATAATCAGATGTTCGGATTAGTTTGTACATAGCTCCCCTAATTCCGGAGCCCCAAAGCTAATGGCCGGACAAATCTCCGGAGGTCTCGACTCGTCGAGTTTGTCTTCTCGGTCCCATCTCACACTAAAACAAACAATTTGAACCGTTCATTTTATTCAGCTCATCGAGTTTGTCTCATACGTAAATAATTACGTTTACGAGACATCTTTATTAACAAAAAAAACGGCCTCAAAAAGATTAAAGGATAGTATGCAATTGAGAATAAATTCCAAGACATGCCTCGTTTATGGGACTACCGATATCTAATCGAAGTAAAATTTTTGCTAGCATCGTCTACATAACTAACAGAACACAATGAACGATCCATAATCTTCTTTCAGCACAGGATGACCTAAACGAACGCACAGCGGCCCTGTTGTGTCTCAAGACACAGAAGGCTCTCCCACTTCCATTTCAACCCTCTGATCATGACCTCGTAAACTTCATTAAACTAAGGTCAACTAGACCTTCCAACAAGTAACCCATAAATAAAAGTCATCTCCAGCTCTTCTTTCACAAGAAAAAACTGATCGTAGCTTCAAACTTTGAAGTCTTTGTTCTTCTTCCAGTGTCGTCATATATATTAATTTCTTCTTCCTCGGATTGTTGATTTTAGAAGACCGAAAAGAAAAGAAAAATGACAAAAGATAGGAACATAGGGGTGGCCATAGATTTCTCTAGTGGAAGCCAGATGGCTCTGGAATGGGCTATCGATAATCTGGTGGACAAAGAAGACACCCTGTTTCTGATTCATGTGAAGCCCTCCGAGGGGAACGAATCGCGCAGTTCTTCTTTGGTCCGGCACCGGTTCGCGTATGTGTTATATAATCTGCAGGTTAATGATCTCCTTGATTATAAATCATGTTTAATAGGTTTTTTGACATGATCTGGTTTTGTTTTGTGGTTGAATTTTTTTACGTGTTGTAGCTCTGGTTCCATTGGCCGAGCTTCGTGATCCGGATTTGGTGAAGAAACATGGTCTCAATTTTTATTATAAAAGTTACGAGATATACCAAAATGTTATTGTTGAGAAAGGATAAATGATGTATTATTAAATGTATTCAAATCATAACCTAGCACGCCTTTCTATAGGCTACAAGATGCATAAAAAGAAAATACGCATAATAAATAAACTTAGACTAACTAGGAAACATAAATAATAATCTGCCTAAACTAGAAACATAATAAGAAAACCTAGAAAATATGGTAACATAATATTTCCCAATATTATGTTAACACTTATGAATAATAATGAAAATATTGCGAATTATATTGTTGAAAAATTATGAGTTATAGAACAAAAGTTACGAAACACACTAAAATGCTATGAATGAACCATATAATAGGTGTATATAATATACACTTTTAAGGGATGTGTATTGTAGATTTTTCCATTTTTCTTGAGTTTATTCTTCTTTCTTATGTGATTCTTATGTGATGTGTACGGACCGAAATAACCGACCGATTGGTTTGGTTTTCGGTCTCGGTTTCTTGGGATTTTCGCCTGACCAAACCGGACCGAACCGACCCCACCCCTAACCGAATCGAACTCAACTCCGGTCCGAATGGGTCCTGAAAATATTTGGACCGAATCGAACCAGTCTTCAGAAATTTCACCCCAAACCGAACCGAAATCACCCCTAGCGCCGCACCACCATGTTCTATTAATTGGAACCACTGTTTTAACGACGTAACGCAACGTAATTTGATTTGGAGAAAACAAATATTTACATTGGTGATGTATATAATTTATTCTCTTTCAAGGAAAAAAACGCTGATACAAAAGAATGTTTATAACTTTATATTGCTGTTCGATGGCAAATGCAAAAAATCAACCTCCGACGCCCACTTTAAAAACTTAATTCTTGCACAAGGTGCCACAGCAAAGTCGTTGTAGTATAGTGGTAAGTATTCCCGCCTGTCACGCGGGTGACCCGGGTTCGATCCCCGGCAACGGCGTTTCATTTTTGCATTTTGCACTTTTACCAACTTTCTATTTTTCACGCCATGTCCTTCCCCATATTTTCTATCTTTAACGCCACTCCTCAGTTCCAGAAAACCAAAAGCAAAAACAAAAATGATAAAAATCTATTTCTTTGAATCCTCCTTCTCATTCCCCTACCTCCAAAAAAAAATCAATGAACACCGCGGCCGCCCGCCGCAATCTCCACACCACCAGCATCCACACGATGGCCTTGGACGGCATAGTAAACGTCAACTCCCTCTTCACCGTAGCCACCTTCCTTGGCCTCGCCCTCAACCCCTCCAAAACCTCCACCCTCCTCGACTCCACCAAATCCTCCTCCTCCTGCACCTCGACAACCAGCGTTGCTGAGCACCTTGTGACCTTCCACGTCTACTCCTTCAGCTCGTTTCTCTTCTCCAGCCTCATCGCCTCGGCCCTCAAACAGGCCATCAAGGCAGCCGACGAAGGTGACAACCCCATGGCGCAGGTGAGCTTAAAGGCGCTGAGAGCCGGGATTCTGGCGTCGGCAGCTGGATCCGCTTCGGGATGCGTGTTTCTAATGCTGGCTTTGGTGGACTTGATTCAGATTAAGCTTGGGGTTCTGAGTTGTTGGAGCTGGTATACCTTGGCGGCTATTGTTCCATTGGTGACTTTAGTTCCTTCAGCACTTGTTGTTTACATATGTCTAGTGTTACATGCCTTTACGAGGTAAGTAATTCAGTAATTATACCGACACAGATTTTTCAACACAAACAGCCCGCACAGATGGAATTTGGTATACTGGTTCTTTGTATTATCTAATTTGAGTGCTTGTTTACAACAATCTGTGTACTAGACACGTCCAAAAACCACCGCAAAACGAAATTGGCAATGCTATGGTGATCAAATTTGGCGACCACATTTTAAACGAAATCCCGTTTTCCATCGATCAGATGCTGGGATTTAGACATCTCTTTTTACCAGTTCTGATAGCAGAAGAGAACAATGAACAAACTCTCAAGTAGATGAGTAAACAACTTGACATGCAAAGAGCACTGAAATACTTCCATTCCACTGGACACACAGCAAAAGAAACAAAAAGAGTACATCGAAAGATCGAGAGACAATCGTAACGTTTTCTCAGACTTATGATTGCGCGCTCCGAGGAATCGAAGATTCTGGATCTGCATTTGGATGAATGCGCTTCATCTTAATTTTCCAAAGCGACAACGTGGAATTTCTTGTTATTTTTCCTTCTACTTACCCAAAATCCAAACATAGTGCAAGAAAGGGCCTACGCCATTGATCCATCAATATAGGCAGGACTCACTCTCTTATGGGCACAAAAGTCTTAATAGTAAAGTGACCCTGCAGGAATAAAACTCGAGCTCTGAGATGTAACGAACAAAAGTTCGAAATAGTTTGGCGAAATTCCTACTCCTGTAGTTTGTGTACGCGGTAACATTACCTTCCCACCAGTTCCCTCTAGAAGCACTTGATAAATTGTTTCCATTTTTATCATCGTCCGCTGTGTCTTTCTTGAACTAATGCATTCACAAATCGATAGAAACGGGTTAGGGGCTTTACATTGGTACTGTGAATTGTTCATGCTAACAAGGTCACTTCATGTGCAAAAATGGTGTTTCAATCGAGACTCACAGCGGGGTAGGAACCGGAGGGTTGAGTGGTTGAGGAATTGATGTACATGTCTTCTGGCCCACCGTAACAGAGAGACGAACTCAGAGAACATGGTTCTACGTTTTCTTGGAAAATTGAGTTCCTTTTCTTGCTGGTTATGTTCTCTGCAAAAGAATGCAGAAGAAGGAATTACTACCAACATGCTTCTCCGAAATAGAGCGTTGCTATCCCATTGCTTGATTCCTTGGAACGATCAAGCGATGGTCAGAAGCATAACATGACATGGTGATTTTAAAGAACAGTCGAAAACCAATCTAGCATGACATTTCCATTAGTGTTCCATTTTTTTGAACTGCACTTGGGGAAACTTGACGATGGACATTTATAATAGGTTTGCCTAGAAAATCAATACACATTCATATCAAGCACATAAGAACCAGACGAGGTTGCCTGAATAAAACTTGCAAATACGCGTAACTAGAGAAAATAGGATAAGGACTCTGAACAATGATCTCATATACTGGGAAGAAGCTGCGAATGGCCATACTCCGTATTATATGAGTTAATAAAGTGAGGAAATACAACGAAGCGAAAGTAAATTTAGTATTATCATATGCCAATTAGAATTCAAGGCACAAGAATTCGATAACGTCGATGATCTGATATTGCCTTGTCAAATGTGAACACTTCAACCGTCTTACTAGTAGAAATAAGAGAAGGTCAGAGTGTAGACCTGCAGTTCCTTGTTTGGTGTTCCACAAATTCCCCATGGGCTGCTTTTGTGCATGTCCTTTGGGTAGGGCCTGAAATCAAACATAGAACATGTGAACAATACAATTTTTTCATATTTAGTTGGCAACAATGTCCATAATCAGTTCAATTATTTCTACTTTATCTGGGTTTTTTTTTTACTCAAGGATAAAGGCACAACAGTCCATTGCTATGTATGTAAATCATAGTCAAACAGATGTTTTTGGTTTGGATTTGACCTATTGAAGTTGGACGGTTTTTTTTTTTATCATCTCGGCTAATCATAAGGGACCAATACTATCGTCAGGGTTGGGAGCCAAATTAAAACTGAGACAAATCTCTGTATGAATTGGCCCCGCAAGAGTTTACATATTTGGATCGTTGATTGCTGTCTCGTGCAACTCGGCCAACCTTTTGGATTATAACTTCGAGAAGTTAAACACTAAAAAACCTTTTGAACAAAGACCCTTTTTTCCAGTGTGTTCTGGGAAGACAAAATCAGGAAACAAATGAACAAAACATCAAATCTAACAACCCAATTAAGCGAGACAAAGACATTCGAGAAATGAAATCATGTCCTGAATTGGCAGCATTACTACGAAAGACTAATCAAACAAGTTCTCCTGCATAGTTCGACGGGCCGGAAAATCATACCGTCGGTGGCGGAGGGAAAACCGAAGCGAAAGTTCCGGGCGATGCGGATGGCTGTGTTGGTTCCTTGGAACCAAAAAGATCGGCACAGAATGAAGAAGAAGAAGAAGAAGAAGAAGAAGAAGAAGAAGAAGAACCCACTAGCTTCTTGTTTTCCATTCTCTTTGTTTTTTGTGGTTTTTAGCTCTTTCTCTTCTCTTGGTTCAACCCAACTAACAAAACCGCCAAGAAAAAACAGAGCAGAAACAGAGCAATGGGAAAATGAGACGAGAGAAGTCAAAAACACACTTCACTTCACACCAGAGAATGAATTCATGAAGTCCCCTATAAATACCCCTAGAAGATTGTGGTAGAAAGCGCACGAGACGTGCAGCCCACGTGGTCTCACGTGAAAAGGATCTATTCTTTTTGACAATCTGAAGTAAGATTTGTTGTATACTTTTTCTCAGGGATTCGATCAGGATTTGAATTTCTATTCTCTCTCTCTCTCTCTCTCTCTAAATGGGAATTTCCAGGGCCCAGGCATTCCATTTTGGGCATAGAGTAATGCCACGTGGTGGGTGTCCCAAGTGGGGTAGCTTTGGAGCCAATGTGTCCTAATGGAGAGTTGCAGTATCTGTTTTGAGTTTTGTAGTCGGCCCTTTAATGGATAGTAGTTTCACTCAAATGACAAAACCCTTATCTGGCCATTGTTTTTGTTGTTAAAGGGATTACAGGATAAGAAAATACTGTAAATAAATCCGACAGATACAGAGACACAGAGAGAGAGAGAGAGAGAAAGAGAGATATTTTCATTTGGTCTGAGAAGAGGATAACTGGATAAGATTGTTACATGCCAAGCGACTGATCCAACTGTTTATTTCGACAATCAATGACTCGAATCTTGATTGAGTAATGGACAGTTCAGATCTATATGTACTCAAATTCAATCTGAACCGTCTGTACGGAGATAAACAATCGGATGTTGCTCGGCACCCGCTTGGCGGAGGGTGATTGACAGCATCCCCAGGTCACTAAATCTTACTGTAGTTGGATAGGAAGAGGATTCATTGCAAAAATAATTGGTGCGAGTAGTGATATGAAGTGATTGCCTTTTGAGCAAATCAAACAAGTTGTTCAGGCATAAAAAGGTCTAAAAAAAAACAGAATAATTTATTTACACAAAAAAGTGCAAAACAGGTCAGGGCGACACTGTTTCATGTGATAACTGGATAAGGTGTTCCGGTTTGTCCGAAAAAGAAATTTTTGAAAAAGAAAGCAATTTCAAGCTCAAAAATCATGTGTTTACGTAAATAATTTTCCTACCAATATGAATATTGTTTGATAGATCTCATTAAAATCTTTTAAATGGTGCAAAAAAAATTGAAAAAATATTTTTCCTTTTCATTATATTTAAGTTTGAAATTACTTCCGTTTAAAAAAAAATTACCTTTTTTAAAAATGGAACACCACCATAAGAGTTTCTACTTTCTAGTAATTCTTAATGACAGTGGAGAACGTCATAACAGTTGACGCTTAACCCCACTCTTTGAATATCAAAATGGATACTAATAAAGAAGACAAAACCAACCACTGAAGAAAGGAAGCAAAACCCATCTGCAGTAGGGGATGAGGTTCAATCAAGAATGAATGGATAGACTTGGATAAACAGTCAAGTGTCAAAGGGTATAATGAAAGATATCCTCCTTGTTGATATAGAAATCTTATCATCTTGTTTGGAAATATATACCTAGATATATATATTATTCTTCCTAATCTTGTTTCTTGGGGTGAGTTAATTTAATGTCTGCTCAAACCAAGTGGGATGTGTATCAGTTGACTTTTTAAGGCAAATGAGAAATGACTCCATGTTTGCACTTAGGAATCCCATAACGGCATGTTTGAATGGGATATTGTGAAGGAGGATTGTGATATCCCCTTTAGTCCGTGGGCCTAGCTTTAAGACCTCGTTTGGGAAGTAAAATGGAGGGGTATTAGGCGCCAGGGGCTGACCCAACATAAGGCACGTGTGGTCACGTGCCCCACGTCTTTTTTTTTTTTTTTAAATTTCCCGATTTTGTGTCTATATATTATATATATGCTAATATGTAGCAATAAGTTGAAGTTTGGTGCAATGGTTAGCAACATGCTTTAAGAAGTCAGTGGCGTGAGTTCGATTCCCTGCTTTCTGCACTCTTTTTAATGTTTTTTCAAATTCCACTAAAACAATTCAATTCCGGGCACTCCGAAGTTTTCTTTTTTTTATTTTTTTTATTCAAAATCCACTAAAAACTCTTTCACAACCAAGGTTTCTCCCACTCCCCAACGTCTCCCATCATTTGTGTAGCACTCAATATGAACTCGTACATTGTATTTGTACATTTTTGGTCCCCGAAATTTATACTTGTAGAGTTAATAATAGAAAAATAGATGACGAATATGTGATAATTTTGTTTTAACATATATAGTTGAGGTGCGCAAATTTGCCCAAGTAGTTTGTTGTTAAAATGCATATATACTTTTAAATTGTGACATTATCATGGATGCTAAAATTATTTTGGTATGAATGTGTTTAACTGTAACTCACATATTACGGCGGTACAAAGAAAATTGGTACCCTCACTATGTCAAATTTCTGGGTCCGCCACTGGTATTAGCTAAGCCTCAGATTATATTGTACTCTCTAATACCCCAGGAAGGGGGATTATTTATGAGAACGTTTTGGGATGTTATTACATAATACCCATCTCTCTTCCATTTCAACTACAAAACAAACTTATCCCCCCATTTTATCCGTTATCCAAACCAAGTAATATTTAATCCTCCGTCACATCAATATGAGCCCACCCTTCTTACATAATACCTCATACTATCTTATCTCCCTTCATAACTAATACCTCCAATCCTTATCCAGCATCCAAACGGGCCCTAAAGGAAATAACTAGCGTTGTTCGTGAGCAACTCAAGGCTTGGCTCAGCTCTGCTTGTTTAGTAATCGATCTGAGCTTGAGGTCAAATTTTAGGCTCATACAATAAACGAGCCAAGCTGACACTCTAAAGCTCGGCTTAACTAGAAAAAGCTCGGCTCAGTTCGTTTATGGAGGCTTGATTAGCAAATTAACTGGGTTCGGCTAGTTCCTAGCTCAAGCTCAAGTTTTAGACTCGTTCGGTAAACGATCCAAACTCGGCTTGGCTCAGCTCGTTGCACCCCTACCCATCAGTAATGGAGTATATGTTATTTCTTACTCCCCTTGACTACCTGACGTTAGACCAGGTAAATTACCTGCATTTAACCATGGGCATAGGCGGAGCTAGAAATTATAACTGTAACACCATGTACTCGTAAATTGGGGAGGGCAAAGCTTCGGACTCCATTTTACCAAATACTGACATTAGACAGGGCAGTGACAATTTGTGGCGCATGCACTATCTACAGAACCGAGATTATATGAGTCACTCGCGAACATGGGGTTACAATTGCTCATCTCCATCATCCAGTAAGTAATCACCTAATAACAATACTGCATTACTTGGATTAAACAAGATCATAATAATCCACTGATATCATTCGTAAAGAGCATTTCATATTCCTATTTGGCTAATAGGTCTTGTCATACAAGTTTTATCCATCCATGAGAAAGATGTTGCAGGCTTACAGCCTTTCAAATATGTAAATTGTAAAGAGTTTGGCTACATCAGTTCCTTTCCAAACATTGCAGCCATTGGAATAAACTACATTGAAAGACACTAAAACTACCATCTTGCAATGCAACAGCAAATGTTCATACAGCAATCTACGTATCTTTGTGCATTGGGCAACAAAATCATTGTCAAGTATCCCTGAATAATAAACACACAAGGTAAGCACAGATATAGGCCAATCAGCGGCACAAGAAATGAAAGTTATTAGTATCTCAATCTGGCCTATTATAATACACATGACAGTAAATCCGACGAAAATAAAATTGCCGACAGGAGAAAGGCTTACAAAGCTCAACAAGATTTGCTGCCTAAAAGGCGGAGAGGTGATCCTCTCAGGTGTGCAAATAATTGGCAGCCATCATCAGCTCTAGGGTCAGCTCAGGTTCAATATGGAACTCAGTCTCCTTTCCACTGCCAACAGAAGATACTTTGAAAATTTTAGCAAGCTAAAGAAGTAGTATAAAAGAAACAAAGAAAGGACACAGATGAAGTTACACCGATCAAAAACCATGTTTTGAGGATTCATATTCCAAGGGGACATTCATTCAGTAATCTCAGCAAGACTACGGATCAAGTTCATTGAAGGGGATAGAATCAAGTAGAGTCACCAACAATCTGGTCTGAGTCCGAAGTTTGGTCTTCAATTTGTTCCAAAGTTCCAGTGACCCTAGCTATCGCAACTACATGAGAGTCAAATTCAAGCAAAAGATGCATTGGCTTCAAGAGTGAGCAGGGAAAATGATATTGGAAACAACAGATCAAGAAGGAGGACAAAAAAAAAACGAACAGACTATAGTTGTTCAAAGAGATTTCCATGCGAAAGGGAAAGATGGTGGCGAAAGATAGTTGTTGCGAAATACGGGTGCGGGTGGGGAGATTGGTCGTCTCTTCACGTGAGATTGCCACATGGGGTGGCGCTTTGGAGGGGTATTATGAAGGGGTGGGATGCCTTCGCAAAGAATACTCATTTGGTTGTTGGGGATGGGAGAAAGGTAAAGTTTTGGGAACATGTTTGGTGTGGAGAACAGTGTTTGCGGGAGGCTTTCCCGGATATATATCTTTTGGCTTGTGACAGAGATGCGACTGTCTTTGATTTTCTCCATTTTCATGATGGGGCTCCAGTGTGGGATTTTCGTTTGCGTAAAGAAGTGTGTGAGGAGGCACTGATGAGTTTCCTTGCAAGAGTGTATGGTATGTGTAATATAGGAGAATGGGAGGATGAGATGCGATTTAATCTCTCCAGAAGTGGTGCTTTTCAGGTGAAGTCTTACTATCTCTCACTTGGTGGAGGCGGTAACCCCTCCTTCCCTTGGCAAGCTATTTGGAAGACGAAGGCGCCAGTATTTGTGTGCGTGTGCAGCCCAAGGCCAGATTATTACCATTGATAATTTGATTCGAAGACGGAGAATCATTGTTAATTGGTGTTGTATGTGCAAAAGAGATGCGGAGATGGTGGATCATCTTCTCCTTCATTGCCCGGTTGCGGGGGAGCTTTGGTCGTTAGTGTTCATGTGGTTTGGTGTGAAGTGGGCCATGTCAAAAAATGTAATACAACTTTTACTTGCTTGGAGGGGTGTTAGAATGGGAAAGAGAAGGAAGCAAACTTGGGCATTGATTCCGCTTTGTTTGATGTGTGTTTTATGGCGAGAAAGGAATTTGAGATGCTTCGAAGGGGTTGAAATGCCTTTGTCTAGGATCTAAGAGTTTTTTAGTGAATAGTTTGTATAGTTGGGACAAGAGAGAATGTTCTCCTTCTCTTGACCAATTTTTAGATTGATTTGAGCTTTTCCATTCTCATGGGAGTGTATAGGGCCTTTTTGTCTTGTGGCTTTTTTGTGTGTAATAGGGTGGCTTTCCCTTAAAGCCTTTTTTTTAATATATTTATTTACTTATCAAAAATAAATAAACGAGCAGACTAAAACCTCTCAAAAGCAGTTTGAACCATGTCCGCAACCAACAACTACAAATTGAGGCTGGTGGGTCAACAGCAACCAATGTTGACTTTGTTTTCCTATCCACAAATTGGTTCCTTATGTGTGTGACTTCGGCCTGTCAATGGACAAGATCTGATCTGAACTGAATCCGAATCAGATTTTATAGGATCGCAGTTGGATATATCCAATCGATCCGAAACTCATCTTTAAAAAAAACCCATTTTCCATCGTTCTAAAAGGATTCGAACTTCAACTACCGCCTCTCTAATAGTTACATAAACATCTACGCTCACTAAAATAATATGAAACAAGAAACTGGATCAATTCAAAGAAGCATGAACATATACGAGACAGATGCTTAGAGAGGAAAATATCAAAGTGTAGGTAAACCTTGATCGGAGGATTATGGTTCAACTTGGAAAAACATTAAGAGCCCTTTTAGGCTAACTTTTCACCGACTTTTTGACACCCTCTTTGATTGTTTTCTCTGAATTTAAACTAGATTTGGGTATAATTTTTAGGTCACATCATTCAGCTCGGAGAGAGAAATCGGGAAAGTATACAAGGATAGCCCGACATTGAAAAAAGAATCACTAAAGACGACCAAAAAGACTATCAAAAGCTGAACGGTGTAAGTGTAACATAAAAATTATACAAAAATCTAATAAAATTTAAAAGAAAACAACCAAAGAGACAGTGCCAAAAGGTTGCTGAAAAGTTAGACCAAAGGGGCCCTAATAAGATTGTAAAGACTCTTCCCCGGGAAGTTGATTAGTGATATCCTAAGACCAGAGGGGTCGAAATCATCAATACAAGCATATACCTTTTTAACGTACACAGTTTTATAGCATATAAAACTGAGTACGTTAAAAAAAAAAAACAGGATCGGATCGCATTTTCGTATCGGATATCCAACTAATCAGGTGTTGTCACTGCCTCAAAAAGAAAAACATTCAACCAATTACCAAAGTCAACTAGTTCATAAAAGGGAAGTTGCAGACAAAAAAAGAGAGGGAGTTTTCAACCAAAGCCTTATGCAGTTACGTGGGTATTTAGACTTGATCAATCCTAGATGAACAGGGTAAGTGAAAATTTTCTTATCCAACCACAAGAAACCATCTATGATCTATCCCACTGGCTAAATCATAGGAATACAACCAATCAAAGAACAAAACAAAACAGCTAGCAAGGAAAAACTATACAACTACCTCAACTCCTAGCCCTACCAAGTACCAATAATAGAAGAGATGTTCCAATTGTTACAAATGGTAGCATCTTTCCATGAATTTTTAATTTTATTTTAAAAAAAAGAATCATAGCTCAGATACTTTTCCTGTTGTGAGACTACGCTCGCCACAACTCAGATTGCTTAAGGATGAATACATCCGACTCTCAATTACTTAAATCATTGATTGTCCCATAGGACTGATTGTAATTTCTTAATTCTTTCATATGGAAATCTAAATGCTAAAAAAGTTCATATTGCCAGAAGGCCCTCTTATAGTCTTATCTTATTGGAATCTCTCACAGGAAATTCAAACTCTGCAAAGCCTCTTTCGTCAAACTACTAACTATAATTCCAGAACCCACTCAAGGTAGCATGACAGCACATACATAATGGATAACATGGTTCCAACTTCCAAGTTGCAACAAATTTGTCTCTCAATTTTGACAAAATTTTGAATTGAGCACTCTCCTCAATAAAGCAAGTACTTTAGTAACTACAATCTGAAAAAGACTATAAAACTTGCCCCAAAAAGTGGTATACAACAAAAACATTTTACCTAATGTAAAAGCATTGTAGCTCACTTGATATATACCAAAACTTCAAGAGAGCATCAACATGCGATTCATGTCACATATCTATTCGGTCACATATATCACAACATAAAAACATATGGAGATTGATAGTTCCATCCATACAAGATCCCCTCCCCATTACACAAACTTCTGATGCAGTTCCCAAGACAATTATCGACAAAAATTTCAGTTTTGTTTTCGAATTGCATTACAAAGTTATTTGCTTGCCACGGTTTCCATTTGATTCTGGTTCACTTCTCCTACTATCTTCTTGTAAAATAATACTCACTTCTAACTTCTGAGGCAGTTCCCAAGACAATTATCGAAAATAAAACTACAAAAATTCCAGTTCTCAATTTGTATTCCCATTGCAATTTTAGCAAATTCAATTGCAAACATAAGACTTTTCGGTCACCACTGTTTCTTTCGATTCGATTCTAACTCATCATAGAATGCTAGAAGTTAAAAGTGGGGGAAAAACATTAAAAAAAAAAAAAAAGGGAGGAGGAAAAACCTGGCGTATTGGAGCGACCAGTAGAAGTACTGGCAGATCTTCTCGAGAATAACGGTGCTTATCTCCGGGAAAGTCACTTTCCCGTCCTGCGTTTCAGCGAAACTCCCTGTAACAGATCAAAAGCTCGAACCGTCAAGCAGGAATTCCAAACCCTCTGTTTGATCGGCCCAAATAGAACTGGAAACCCTAGTTTTCAGTTTTGGGGGAGAGAGAAACCTGGGGAGGTGAGCATGTTTCTGATGGTTTGGGATACCATGGCGGCCTTCTTGTCGATGACGAATTCGAAACCCTCGGCGCTGATCAGCTTCACCGTGTCTTCCTTCCTCATCTTCACCAGAATCGCCACCGTCCCTGTAACGAATTACTACAATTTTCGTGATTCGTTACCTACGAAAATTCTAGTCCTATGTATATTTGACTGACAAATTATAGTTTTGCCCCTAAAATTAACCTTTTTTCCCCTTTTTGATCCCTAAAAACAACTTTGCTCATTGTTTTCGCCACTTTTTCACCCGGGCTATTGGGATCGGGAGTGCTGTAGTTAGAGCCGGGCAATGAACACGATAACATGATACAAATCGGACACGAAATTAGCGGATTAGAGTTGAACATTTCTGACATGAAACACAAAAATGACAGGACTCGAGAACACACGAATTCTAAATGGGTCGGGTTCTGGTTGAACATGCGAGACACGAAATTGACACGATCAACGCGGTTACTAATCTGTGTCACCCATTAACACGAACAAATATATATAGTATATGGTATATCTGTAATTCTATATAGAGTTGGGCAATGGACACGATAACACGACACGAACTGGACACGAAATTAGCGGGTTAGGATTGAGCATTTCTGACACGAAAATGACACGACTCGATAAACATGAATTCTAAATGGGCCGGGTTCAGGTTGGGTGGTTTGTGACACAAACCTGATTGACACGACCCGGACATGACCCAACACGACTTGTTACTCAGGTCTAGCTATAGTGCGCCCATGTAGCCATGGAGGACACCAAATCGACTTAGGCCCCGTTCCGGAACGAGTTTTAAGTATTTATTTTTTAAGAAGGCAATTTCAAGCTCAAAAATAATGGGTTTAATGAAATCTAAAAATATGCAATATGGATCTTGTTTGAAAGATCACGATGAGATCTTTTATACGGTGCAAAAAAATCAAAAAATTAATTTTCATTTACATTATTTTTGAGTTTAAAAATATGAAATAAGTATTTATTTTTTAAGAAAGGTATTTGGGAACGGGCTCTTAGTACGTACACTAAAAATGTACAAATTGTGTGGAATTTGCCTAATGATCCCAAACAAATGACCCAACTGTTCAATTTTTACAATAGTGAATGTCAATAGTAAGTTTAATCAAATATCGATAAGAGTTTTAATCAATTCATTCAAATTTTGGTTTATGTGGATTTAAAACCAAAAATATAATAAATTGATCACGTCTTTACCGATGTTCGATTGAGCTTATTTTTACAAAAACCTTTATAAAATTATTTTAAACGAATCGAATGTCTTTGATCATTAGTGTAGTACCCCGAGGTGGATCTCACACAATTCAGTGTGCATTTGATGTACTTGTAGTTTTTTTTTGCCTTTCATTCAGCTTGGTGTGTCTCAATTTTTTCAATAAAACTATGGGTGCACCAAATGTTCACCGAATTGTGTGGGATCCATCTTTGGAATCTAGAAAAATTATTTGTATAGTTCAATTTGTTTAAAATATTATGTAAGGGACCAAAGGGCTGAGCCAGGATTTTCGTTTAGTGGGGTTGAAAATTTAAACTATGTATGATTCACTTTTTCTAGTTGCTATTAGAAAGGAACAATCAAATTAACAAGTTAATCAAAAAGTAAATATATATTAATAACAAAATACAGCTTCGATTCACAATTGACCTCGAGAGCGAGAACGACGTTTTGGGAATTTTTGTGGGTGGAAATTCTATTTTGACTCCTCTTTTTTCCAAGTACAAAACCCTAATATATGGGTTGGGGGAAAAATGAATTTTAAAGGGGGGTCAAATAAGTAAAAATTGGGTGAAAATTATACCAATCTCTAAAAAAATTTGGGAGGCAGCAGGGTCAGCCGCCCCCCCTTAACTCTTACTGCCTCCGCCCTTGAAGGGACCCCGTCAAAGATTAACTCGATCAAATATTGGTAAAAGCTTGATTAGTTCTTCAATTTTTGGTTCGTCAATTCATATAGACCAAAAATTGAATGAATTGATCAAAATCTTATCGAGAATCGATTGAGCTAGTTTTTGCTGTGACCGTTGAAAAATATTTTGAACAAATTAGACGGCTAGATTAGTTTGTGTGAGATCCATCCTACACAATCTGTTATGTATTTGGTGTACCAAAGTCGATTGTTTATATATTTTTGGTACATATAATGGAAGCGTTGGGATGGTGTCCATCACCTCTGCTAAGAAGTATTGTCCTCTTACACCAAACCGGTATTTGTAAGAAACCCCACCTCACTCGCATTTAGACCGCAGTTAAGATCCCATCATGTATGGGTGGTATTAGGGCTATGTTCAGCCTCAATAAGGGACTATGGGGGACCCAAACCTTAACCTTGTACAACCAATCTGAAATTCCTAACATCGAACCAACCTCTCATAGTCATAGGTATGCAAATTTTGGAAAAATAGTGCATCCGATCATTATAATTTGGCTGGCAATAGGGTACGAGAAAGTTCCAAAAAAACTTTGGCGCTCTCACAGTTTTAAAAGGTCTTGTATAAGGTAGGGTCATCATTTATTATACATAGCACTTTAAATTCACCGAGCGATTTATGACTACTCATCGAGACGTTAAAATTAGGATGAGTTAAAATTTGGGCCCTCATCCTATGTGTGATACCTCAAGTGTCACCTAAAACTAATTAATAATGGGTGGATTCCAAACTTGGGTGAGCTCCTACATATAGAACAAGTTAAAAATCGGCATTGTGTCGAAACCAATTTTGTACGTGACCGTGAAAAAGACTTCTCAACAATCCCAGTTCATGCAGATTTTAGTGAGAGCAACTGAGGCTTTAGAAATTCCAGTGCCCAAAAAAAAAAAAGGAAAAAAAAAAGAGGTTTGACACTGTGGATTCAATGAGACGGTGCTTGAGTGTTACGTGAGTAGGTGTCGTATTAATTAACATTTCTACATAAAGAAGTAGCGAGTTGCTAATTTTGCGTAACTGATTTTTAATTTTTTCTGCTTAAAGTGCATATAGTATAATTTTTTATTTCATTGAAGGGAGATAAACAAAATTAATAGGTAAGCTGCTCATATAACTTACAAATGACTCAACCGGAGGAAGGGTTGGCTGGGTGGTCTTTACGGTTTGCTACAATTTTTTTTGATAGAAGCTCTTGGAGCCATTTCATCTACATGCGTAAGCGTGTGAAACGGCTTCGGAGGGAATTGTATGAATTAATTTGAGGTGAGTACAAATTGGCTCGAGACGTACACGATACACCCTGCATCCCCCCCCAAAAAAAAAAAAAAAACTTGCAAATGACTCAACCAGGTTTCTCATAACAAACACTAATATGTTATGTAAATGCATGTGGTCCTCTCTCTTACGATATTTTTTTTTGGGGTCCCTCAGTGTGTGGTAGAGAGTCATTGAAATCTATGTTTATCAGGCAGGCAAAGGGAATGGGTTGTCTGTATCTTTCTTTATTGCGAAGGGTACAAGCAAGGGAATGTGACTGGACCTGGCTAGCCATGCAGTCCAGGTTACCATATTTCTCTCCGTTTAGCTATAATTAATTTAAAGGAAACAAATGTTTTCATCGACGGTGTAAAGAATTTATTTTCGACTATGTATATTCTTGCCAAATAATTAGTCCTGCAACAACCGACGATCGAGGAGGATGAAAGATTTGTGGTCCACTGAACTAATATAAGCAAAACACAACTGGTTGGCTCAGTTGGTGTGTATCCTTTCGAGCCAACAATAGGCGCGATTGGGGTTCAAGGTTATGGACAGCTTATGAAACTAACTTATTAACTCCTTCACTGATGTATAAATTGCGACCAAAAAAAATAAAACTAATAAGTAGGCATTATAGTTTAGTATTTGTATGTTACTTTTGTGTTTGAGTTTTTCATTGGGAAATCGCAAATATGTTCCTTTTAAAATTAAAATGTCGTTGGCGTAAAAGGATATGCGGCAAAGTCTTGTATTAATGCATTCGATGGTTTTGTGTTACTTGATGTTTACGACCTAGATAGCAGGAGTGCATGTGCATGGCGTGACTAACCAATACTGATATGGTGAGATGTATGACAACTTTTTGCTGAGTGCAATTTATAGGCAAATTGAGTCGGTTTCACGATAACTTATAAAAATATCACCCATTTTTTGGCTTTTGCAAGAATGCCGCTGGACAGCATCCCGTCCTATATATTAACACAATCACATTTGTTTAAATTTATGGTTTTATTGAGGAACGAAGGGTGGCCAATTCTTATTTCTTGAATTATTTACTCCTTTATATATGGTTTTATTACTTAGTATTTAGGAAAGGCGGGGCCCTAATGGAGAAGAGAAATAAAATTGGAGGGCAGGTATAGAAACACCACACGAAGGGTAGCGGATTTATCGACTCCGACGAATTTCGTTCATAGGTTTTAGGCTCCTCCGCCTCATCGGAGTTCCACCCCACCCCACCCCGGCCCCACGCCTCCCCCATTCCCCCCTTCTCCTCCGCCTCGTTATTCACATACACACACATTGATTCATAAATGCATCTATGATCCGTATAACCATCGCCTGCATCTGTCTATTAATTTATTCTCGCTTTGTTTGCAACAACATTTAATTTAAACCTAGCAAAGACTCCTCAGAAGTTGTTAATTTTTCTTTTGCGTTCCTCGTCGCGTTTGAGAATCTAGGGTTTTGAAACCCTAATTTGAAAGGAGTAGGTAGAGAGAGAGAGAGAAGGAGAGAGGGAGGAGGTCGATGGCGCAGAACGGGCAGGAGATGGACCCTGCGGTGCTGGACGACATCATCAACAGGCTGTTGGAGTTTCGGCAGGCCAGGACTGTACGGCAGGTCCAGCTGTCGGAGGCCGAGATCCGGCAGCTCTGCAACGTCTCCAGGGAGATATTCCTCCAGCAACCGAATCTCTTGGAGCTCGAAGCCCCCATCAAGATCTGCGGTAACTTTTTTTCTATCTCATTTGCTTGTTTATAATTTGTATCGGTGTGTTTGCTGTTGGTTTCGGTTGCGAATTTGAGGCACTTCGATGCTTGTTGTGAGATTTCTTGTATGTGGGTTATGTGCGCGCGGACACGCGTGTATGTCCGCGCGCGTGTATTTTATGTGTGAATAAGATTCTGAGGAGTTGTAGAGAAATTTGGAGAAAAGATGCTATGTTGATTGATGCATGGCAATGTCAGGGTTTTTTTGTACTCGTTGAATTTTCGGGTATGTTTTCCCTCCGGTTATGTTTCTGAAGGAATCAAAGCACAGAACAGGTTAAAAGGTGAGTAACACGGGAGCAGAAGAGTCGGTTTGAGACTTCATTGTAAATTTCAGTTTCAACGGATGGGGGGCACTCTTGCTGCGTAGGAAACTTAGCTGGGTTTGCTGTTGGACTTGGACTTAGTTATACCACTGGGGGTTAGTTATTATGGATATATTGCTAGGATGATTGAGAATTTGAGATCATTATGGTTAAGGCTGTTTGTTTGAGGAATAGCCCATTGCTTTGCCATGGATAGTCTAGGGAACTTGCCAAGTTGGGAGCAAATAGGTTTATGATAGGTTATGGTCAACGGCTGCAGAATGCAGCAATCTCTTGAAATTTTTGAGTAGTTTGAAGATTGAAACTATCCTCTCTGCTATTCAAAAATTGAGAAACACTTTTACACGTTTGAACTAATTGTTGGGGTCTACCCATAGTGGTGAGATTATTTTGTGTAACACCCTTAGTGTTGGGTGTTGAGTGTATTTACCCTTGGAGTCTCTTATATATAGTTGTAAACCCTATTAAGGTTGGTGTGTGACATAATGTGAGGGAGAGGGTGAGGCGAGCGTGGGGGGCCGGTCTGTGGCCTCCCGGAGAGGAACTGGTGTGTGGTTTCCGGAAAGTTTTTTCATCTTTATTGTATATTGTGTGAATATATAATCAAAGGGAGTTTTTCTCTGAAATCACTGCGTGTGTTTGTGTGTGTGGTGTCCCTCACGGTCCTAACAATTGGTATCAGAGCGG
>BPLS01000469.1:122862-212691 GCA_019656275.1 Rhododendron kiyosumense | reverse complement strand
TGCGTTAAAGTCTCTATTAGAAAACACAGAATACCAATAATACTTCAAGTTAAAGTCTCCATAAAAAAACACCACCACCATACTTTAAGTTAAAGTCTACCAAGTTCAAAACACTAATGCCAACGGAAAATGAAACACTCCTAATTAAACCACCATATTGTTCAATTCCCACCAAGCTCCACAGCCAAAGAAAACAAAAGGCGCAAGCTACACCTTCTACTCTCATGTTCCTGTTGTAGCAAAACTGCAAAAGAATGATAATGATCAATCAAATAATGAGAGGAACTTTAGTTTTAACTTGTAAGAAGAAGACAAATTACTTAGTGTAAAAAATGAGGCAAAGATAAACCAAATTAGAACATAATCTCAATGCCAAATAAGCAGCATCCATCAACACCCTGCCAAGGGAAAAAAAAAAACCTAAGATAGTTCAAAATCAATTGAAAACATTAGTAGAAGAATTTGCAAACATAAACTTGTGTACCCTTTATAGATCTCTTTAGTCCAAGCACATCCCCTTACTCCTTATCAATTGATTCTAATACAACTAAAAACATAGAAGGAAAAGAAAACAAATAAAAACATACAATAAGACATTCAACATAAAAGTAATTTAAGAACCATAAAATAAAGAAAACAAGAATTAAAAGTAAGAGTAGTATCCGAATCTAATTGCTCCAATTCATCAAGTTGTTCTTTTATATTGATCTTGGTTGGTTTCCTAATCCATTGTTATGTGCAAATTAGTGCTTCCACGGTCTTCAGAGATCGAGAACTTCGATAAAGATCAATGACTTGTCCGCCCATGCTAAAAGCCAATTCGGAGGCGACTATGGATACGGAAATTGCTAGCACATCTCGTGCAATTTGAGAGACAATTGGATACTTCGAAGAGTTTACTTCCACCAATGAAGTACATCAAAGTTGTCACAATCATTTTCGCTAGTTTCCGCAAGATACTTTTCCAATTCCGTTTTGCTTGTCATGTTGCCCTCCTTTTATTTGTGCATCTTAAATTGAGATTTCAAAAATTTATGATTACCAATGTCCATTTCAAGTCCATCCAAATCTATGGTGTTTGATAATCCCCCAATCTCTTTGTTACGCACATTCAAGATACCATTATGCTTCACATACTATCCAAATAAACGGGTAATTTCACGTTTTAACTTATCCATGAACTCACCAACTATTATCGTATCATAGCTCAAGGTATTTTGAAAGCCATACTCAAAAAATGCAACTTTGCATAGAGGATTAAAAACAATAGCAAACATCATCATATCATTTGATTATTCTTATCAAAATCTCCTCAATACTTGTAAAACTTCTTACGCATACTAATTGTCATCATACAAATCATTATTCTCGTTTTCACACAATTTCATAAACATCTTGTTGAATCAACACCATTTCATCAAAAAAAACATTGTAAGTGACGTACAAAGAACCTGAAAATTTTAAAATTGCAATGTAAAACACTCAAAGTTGGTCAGGGTGGTTTGGTCCTGTCGGTTCGGTTCGGTCTGATCGATTTATAATTTTTCAAAACTGAGATAGAACTGAAGTTGGTTCGGTTTGGTTTGGTCCACCCCGAACAAGGAATTTTGCCTCCACCTCGATCGAAGACCGAACCGAACGGTCGATTTTTTTGGACTCTTTCGGTCCAGTCGGGTATGTAACACCCCTAGCTGTTACTGCCTTTTTGCTGCCTCGTTTCAATTCAATAATTTTAGGGATTTTATTTGGCCTTTCATTTGGTTAAACTATCTTAAGATGTTTAGTAGTTGGTATTTGGTTCATTTTAGTGACTTATCAGTATTTCATTTACTTAGTTTAAGACTTGAGGCAATTGTTAATATTCTACTCTTAATTAGTTGATTGATGTTAGTTTGTTTTGGTAATTTGAATGAAATTAGTTTTAATAAGTATAATTAATTTAGCTTCATAATTTAAATGTTTTTTTTGAAGATGATAACTTAGTTCAAAACAAACCGTGATTTAAAATCGAAACCGAACTGTAATTATTAGTTTGGATTGGTTTGATTCTATGCTTTTTGTGGGTTGATTTGGTTCTTCAAATTCATAATTCCTAAGTATTGATTTGGTTCTTAATTTACTATAACAGCCCTTTTGGATGGTGAGAAAAAGTGTGATAAGAAAAAGGAGTCATTTCTTACAAAATCTCACAATTTTTGGTAAGATTGAGTGAGAAACGAGAGAAGCCAATCAAAATATTTTTTTTTTGTACTTTTTTCTCAATTTCTCACCAAAACAGTCAATCCAAACCAAATTGAGCCTTGCGTCCCAATCACTTGGGGTCGGCTACATGAATCAGTTTCCTCCATTGAGTTCTGTTAAGGGCTACTTGTTCACACACACTCATTATACTCATATCTTTGCGTACTACAGTATCTAATGTCAATTTAGGTCCATCCCTCCTCGTAATATTGCTACCTAGAGCTATTATATCCGCTCTCTTAATTACTGCAAATGAGTGATTTGGTTAGGAACCAAAACCATTTCTTTTCTTTTCTCTTGAAATTACTCCATCCAAAGGGACTATAAAACCGAACCATACTCACCCCTAATAACAAGGGTGTAAATAAGTCCATGTTCTTCTGATAAAAAAGAAGAAGTCCATGTTAGTGAGAGGTGGTGCACGAGGGCACTGAATAATCTCTCTCAGTCTCATGTGTGTGTATGTACGAGAGCCACCGGCGGAGATTCCAGTGACAGTCTGTCTCATCTCATGGCCCTGTCTGTTCCGCTCTCTTCTCCCTTCTGCTCTCCCCAAGCACTCCAAATCTCCTAATTTCTACTCTCTCTCTCACTCTCTCTCTCTCTCCCTGCCGACCGGAAGACCAAGCTCCGCTTCACCGGTTTCCATGGCTTCGTTCATCGAATCTGCTTGGCAGGTAACGCATTCAACTACCTCTTCACTAACATACAATAGTTTTTATATCATCCCCTGGATTTCGCCTTCTTCTGCTTGGATTTGGTCGTACCACATCGAGCATTGTCACTCTTCGATCTGTTTGTTATATATTTACACTTGTCTATACATACCAGCATGCATGTAGCTACAATCCGTACACAAGCATATAAAAGAGGATTTTTCTTTCTCTCTCTACTCGTTTCTCATTAAATTGGTCAAGATTGCGCTTTGGAGTTGTATAGATTCAAAAGTTGTGAAACTATGTTAATGCTGTTTTTTTTAATGTCAAAATTGTTGTGCATAAAAAGTTTGTTTTGTACCGTGTGCAAAGTACAAGACTCTTATGCACAACAGTTTTGGCTCAGTTTTGTTTGAGTGGTCGTTTGGTCATCGAAGACGACAGTCATGGACCCCATAAAGAGGTTTCTAGAACAAAAAATTTTTCCAAACATTGGGCCGTAACGTTTATGCCAAATTCTTCTCACTAGTTCTTGCATAGAACGTTAGATAACTCTCCTGTGGAGGCAAGACGTTTGAGGATCAAAAAAGTCTAGAAACACAACTTTAGAATACAACTCCAGACACAAATGTGGTTGGTGCATATTGATGCATGTGGGTCCATGCGTATCAAATGGCTCTGGACATAGTCGTGTCCGGAGTTGCATTTCGAAGTTGTGTTTGTAGCATTGCTCTTCGAGGATTATTAAAGTTTTCCTTCCCTTTTCTTCTATTTGAGCAATTTAGCTTAACTAGCAGCTTTGGGGGAGATTTTCTCCATATCAATTTTGTTTACCTATGTTGTAATGGGAGTTAGGTGATTAGCGAACTTAATTGCTTATGTTGTCTTGTTTTCTTCTATACACAGAAGCATGATGTTTTGAAGTGAACTAATCTAGCATGGATTGCACCAGAAACTGAGAACGATATTGTTGAGTTCATCTGCTAGTATAGAAAAGTAGACATTGAGTTGTATTTGGTAGCTGGCTGGGAATTTATTTATCTCGTCTCAGATGGAAATTGGAAAAAATTAGACTCCATTTGGTCTTCAATTTCTGTGGCTTGGAGTCGTTATTTAGGGACATAATCTATTCATCATATGTAATCAAGCCTTATCCATATACAATCCTCATTTTATGAAGTGTTTTTCTCAACTCGAGGATTTTTGTTTGTTTATTTGCAGTATCTGATCAGTCATTTCAATGATTTCCAACTGGCGTGTCTTGGAAGTTTCTTTCTTCACGAAAGTGTCTTTTTCTTGTCGGGGCTACCATTCATCTACTTGGAAAGAGCAGGATGGCTGAGCAAGTATAAAATTCAGGTATTTTACTTGTGGCTTCATGCTATTACTGATTTTGATATGTTAATTTGATCATGTGTTTTAGAGTTTAGACATGCATCTACACAAGGTTGAAAGGATAAAAAATTGAGTTGAATAGGAAGATAACTTTATCGAACTTTGTTTTGTGTTTCTAGGTACTCAATTAAAACAGCAAACGTAAAGTTCATTTACTTTTCTCCATTTTTCATTCTTTTGCCGGGGCCCTTGATGTTTTGGAAAGCATTATCTGTTATTTATGGAAGGTGTTTTTCGCTTTTTGCATCAATTTATTGTCTGTTGCTTTTTTGTTGAAGATATCAGAATCTCTGCATCCACATGGTCCAACCATGGTACGGTGTTAGTGTTGAGCTCACTTGTCTTCAGTTTATATGCTTGTTAAAACAGTGTTGTGATTTCTTTTTGGTGCTGCTTGATGAGAAGTAAAGCAGATTTGGTCAGGGATTCAGATCTTAGCATGCAGGATGGGTTTTTTTTTTTGTTGGTTGTCGATTTCAATGTTTTGTTATTATAAGTAACACATTGCTACAGAGTTCGAAGAGTCAAAGCTGCTGCATACGCTTACCCTTCTAGTGACACTGTTACTAATTCTAAATCCAAACTAGATGTGTATTTCTCTTCTCCGGGTTCTTCTTAGAGGAGCAGAACAATATACTGTATTTCCCTTCCCCTCCATAGCATGATCCTGAGTCCAACACATTCGTGTTCAATGATCAGTTTTGGTTTCCATGCTGCTGCTGCATCTTTATTTGTAGTGGATTGTTGCAACTCGCAAGTCATGTTTACATTCCTTAGAGGAGGTTCCTATTCATTTAACTTTGCTATTGGCAATGAGCTTCATATCCTGATGCAGCAGTATCCTGATGCTGCCATTGAGACCTGAAGTTTGCACGCTTCCTGTAAGAATAATGTAATTAATGGTAAACAAGGAAACTCTTCGTCAAATAGATGTCATTACGCTCTCTGTGTCTTCATAAGATTCATTGTTTTGTGTGATCCACCGCAGAGGAGTTTTGTGTCCTTTTCATCTAAATTTGTCACTCCGCATCTATTTTAGAGAGCCATTATTCATGCTTTAAGCCAAAGAGTAGTTATATCTCAACAGTGCTACTAATGAGCCAGTTATAATTAGTTTGCTCCTCACCAGAATTCAACATCTCCATTTCAACGAGAATTTGCTGGATTTACATTCATAGGTATTGTAATTATTTGTGGTTCAATGCAGGCGAAAAATAATTCACCTGAAGCTCAGGAAAGATGTATAACTCGCCTACTGCTGTATCATTTCTGTGTCAATCTACCTGTTATGATTGTTTCCTATCCTGTCTTCAGATTCATGGGCATGAGAAGTAGTCTCCCATTGCCTTCCTGGTACGTTCAGGTTCTTGATCAATAAAGCTTAAGTTTGCAGATATCGTTGTATTCTACGCTCCGGATTCAAATTCTGCTGAATACCTTCTACAGCTTCTTTGTTTTCATCTTGAGTGATGTCCTAGATCTTCTTTGGAGTAATTTTGCGAACCTTTTGGTTGAGCAGGAAAGTAATCTCTACACAGATATTGTTCTACTTCATCCTGGAGGATTTTGTATTCTATTGGGGGCACAGGATGTTGCATACAAAATGGATGTACAAGCATGTCCACAGTGTGCATCATGAGTAAGTGGAACAAACCAAGCTGTTATAAAATGCACATCTATTATAGTTTATTTCTGTTTAGTTTGTTTCTTGAATCATCAGGTATGCAACACCATTTGGCCTGACGTCTGAATATGCACACCCTGCTGAGATCCTTTTCCTTGGATTTGCTACGATTGTTGGTCCTGCCATCACCGGGCCCCATTTGATAACTCTGTGGCTGTGGATGGTAGTTAGAGTTTTGGAGACAGTGGAGGCGCATTGTGGTTATCATTTCCCGTGGAGCCTTTCAAACTTCTTGCCCTTGTACGGAGGGTGAGTATATCATTTTCCAGCCTTTTTTTGTGTCACATATGTACCATTTAACATCATATGCCTGTGACTTGTATCATTGATCTTACAGTGCTGATTTTCATGACTATCACCACCGACTGCTGTATACAAAGTCTGGCAACTACTCCTCAACTTTCATTTACATGGACTGGTAAGAATTGGATGGCATTGCATTAAAGGATGAAAACATTGGTTTGTATGGCTGCAAGCCTGCAACGAGTTGAGTTTTGTTCACCCTCCATTTAAGAGGGTGAACATTACCCTTCTTCCTATTGGTTGAAAGGGTGTGGATCCCACCACAAGATGATGTCATGCTTACCAAAAAGTGTATTGCATGGTAAGCATGACATCACTTTGTGGTGGGATCCACACCATTTCAACCAATAAGAAAGAGGGTAATGTTCACCCTCTTCTAAGGAGGGTGAACAAAATTGCACTCGGCTGCAACTGTAAAGCTATGTAATTTATATGCCATTTACAAAGCAAGTTGGAACTTGGGAATAGTGATTAGGTGCTGAGCAATGCAGGCACAGTTTTGTTTTGCCTTTTATTCTGTGGTGCCTTTGTTATATTTTGGTCTGTGCAGTTTAGTAGGTTAGGCTGCATTTACCAGAAAGTTGATGGCAACTTTTATATCCTTTGCGAATTAGGATTCTTAAGCAACTTTAGTATACCTTGCACGTTGTAGTGTCCCTGTCTGATCCTCTTGCTGCAGGAGGCACCTGGACCAAAAAACTAAGGGAAAGAATGAGAAACTCATAAAACTTGCAAGTGGAAGCGTCTGGTTGCTTAAATATGTAGTAAGGTTCTCGTTTGGTTTTATAGAAACATGTTACAGGCACTATTCAATCTGCTGGAAGTGCTTCTAGAGATTGACTCTGGCTTTTATGGTATTGTAATGCAGGATGTAAACCATCCACACATATTTATTTCTTTTATTTTGTACTCCCTTGTAAAAATTCGATTCTTTTGTACCCCCACGCACTCTATCCCAGTTGTAGCTCTGTTTACGTTTGCAACCTTAGGTAATGGCAAATAGGAAGCAAACTGGGCATGGTCGCTTAATATGCATGCCTATAAATGTGATAATATACTTGGCAGGTAGCATGTGACATCGGTTTATATGGCTTCTTTCTCAGGATATTTGGTACTGATAAGGGATACAGAAAACTGAAGACAATGAAGAGCAGCGAAGACTATGCCATGAACAAGAAAATGTGAAGTTGCAGATGGAAAGAGAACGTTTTTGCGCCCTTTCATATTGTTTGGTTGGGTTCTTAACTGATAGCATCTTCGTTCATGAGTTACAGTTTTTTTGGATTAATCTGTTCGAAGTTGGATTTTGATGTTCGATAAATCTGTGCAAAGTTTCTTTGGACGGTTTGCCTCTGGTTACCTTACATAAATGAAGCTGCCATCATTTCTTTGTTTCACGGGCATTCGTCTTCCACTTCCCTGGGTTCATATGTGCTGTGTTGTGTTAGGATCTTCTACTTTTTCTTTTTCTCTTCTTTTTTTCAATCGATAGAAGAGATTATTTTACATCGGATATGAAATACACAGTACAAATTCGAAACACTAGATCAATTATGAGAGTCTACAAGATAACCAAGTCCAACAATTCAATCAATACAAGAAATATGCCCAATATTTGGCTGGGATGGATTAGGGGAATTTAGATTACATTTTGGTGTTTATAACTTAGGCCTCATTTCAGAACACTTTTTTAAAAAATAAGTACTTATTTCACATTTTCAAACTAAAAAATAATGTAAATGAAAAATAATTTTTCAATCTTTTTTTGCACCGTATTAAAGATCTCAATGAGATCTATCAAACAAGATCCATATTGATAAAAAAATAATTTGCGTAAACACATGATTTTTGAGCTTGAAATTGCCTTCTTAAAAATAAGTACTTATTTTCTTTTTCGAAACGGAGCCTTATTCCCCTTTAAAATCTAGATACAATAATTTCTCCATATTCAAAATAGGCCACCTTCTAAAAACCACTTTTGCATTTGGTCACCACTTCATCGAATTCCTGCGTTCGCCACTTATTGTTCCCCCCAATTTATCCACCACACCTTATTACAAATTGTCTCCAACATATATTGTACTCCTACTATATATTTGCCTTCAAGCCAGCATTTCGCCTTTCAAGCAAGCTCTAAGCTTGATCACGGTAGCATTCATGTCACTCACTCGTAAAACATCACAGCATTCTCGTCTACTCCCAGCCTGAAAAATGAAAACAAAGCCCATGGTTATTATACAAAAGGTTTTTGAGGTATTCTTGTGAATTCATATTCATCGATGGAGTGGAAGAAAAGAATAGACGGCGACTTGAATCACTCACGCCATTTATAAGTCTTCCAACTGGTGATACGACGTGAATTTTGGCTATGCGATCAGCCGAACGATTTCCACTTGACAAACAAGCCGGTAATTTGCGTTCCCATTTTCGCGTATAGCTCAAAACTATTCTCCCTCCTATAGATTGCTCCACCGTATCGAAGAAAAAAACGTGAGGGGCTTCACAAGGATCATTAGAAGGAAGCCGAGTGTTAAACATGTATGGTGGAAATGCGCCTTTTTTCCAAGGAACAAATGTCTCGATAGGCTTCTGAAGAATACTTGGTGGGAAAAAGGTTTCGTAAATGTGGGCCGAGTAGCCCCACGATATGGAGAAAGTCCAGTTGGTTTGCTTGTGATAGCAAACGGTTTGTTGGAGCAAGCGAGACTCGTCGGCTTTCGCGGCTTTCATGAGGTGGTGAAGGGATTCGTAACGGTTCAGGAGGGGGAAAATGGGCTTCACGGCGTCGAGGTGGTGGAGGGAGAGGAGAGGGGATTGTGGGTGTGCTGAGAGAAGTCCTGATATGTCACCCCGGAGATCAATCTGCATTAATATTGAAAGACAAGAATTCAAATTGTTTGTTGAAGAGTAGTAGTATCAATTTATTCTAACCACTTGGAAAAAGAAAATGCTCTGGACACAGATGCTCAGACACACAGATGTATCCGCTCCCGTTCTCTGAGTATGGATCACATGTATATTGTGTACCTGATGAAACAATTGTTACACATATATAGTGTCTGTTTTGGTGGTGGGCGCGAGCGTGCATCTCCGTTTTCTCTGGGTTTTGGTCCGGAGCAGAGATGGTGGCTGCTGATGGTGGTAGGCTGTGTTTGTTCTGGGCTTTTGGACAGAGGTTTCTGCAGGGTTGCGGTTATGTTTGGGTTGCAGTTTCAGCGGTTGTCGCGGCGGTGTTGGAGACGGTGGACTGGATTGGTGACCTAGTTGTCTAGGTTTAGGGTTTGTTTCTTTTAGGTTTGGATTTTTCTCTCTAAGTTGTTGGGTTTGGCCCATTTATTTGGGTTGGGCTCTTTTTGGGTGTTTGTTGGTGTCTTACCAACGTTTGAGCGGTTTTTAAAAAAAAAAACGTGAGGTGAGGTGTAGTGGTGAGGTATTACCGTTTTTACATGATGCTCTCTGGCGTATCACTACAAGATTTCTATTTTTTATCATTTTTAATCCGGAGTAGTATGGAAACCTTTCTTTGCTGATAAAAAAAGGAAGTTGAGTACCTGATGAAACCCCTTCTCATGAGTTAGAGGCACTCCCAAATCAGCAACACAAGACTGCAAAATATGGTCACTTCCATACACATAAGGATACCTTTTGATACATACATCCAAATTCTTAGCCAGTGCCTCTGCTAGAGGATAACTCAAAGCAAATCCAGCTCCCCCAAATCCCATTTCAAATGACCCCCACACATTATTCACAACACATTCCGAATTCCTCCCAATGTAATAGTACTTCCTATGATCATATTTTCCAAGAACCTCCACTAAATTATTCGTGAAAAATATCGTGTCGTCATCGGACATCACATACCACCTCACACCTTTATTTTGAGCATTGAATGTCTCCACGATCACCCTAGCCATTCGGATTGCATAAGGCATCAGATGCCTGTCGTACTCCTTGTATTTCGATGTGTTTTCAGAAACCCGAAAGGGTGGATCAATTGTTAAAGGCCACGGAAGAAACTCGGTTGGAGGGCGGTCTAGGAAGAGGAATCCACGAGTTGTGTTTGGTTTCCACCACGACTCGACGTACCACTTCTTGTTGTTCCATGTTCTTGATGAACCTGATATACCAAAAACAATGTGGGTAATGTTGGTGGGAGAGTAGGAAATCGAGTCAGGATCGTTTGACGGGTGGTTTGAGTTGGGGAAGAGAGTGGAGGATTGGCAGCAGTGGTGGTTGGAGGAGAGAATGTACATTGGGTACATGATTAGTCCAGAAAATAAAAGCAATTTGCCAAAAACATTTGCGGGTTTATTCGACAACTGTTTGATCACCGGAGGTGCCATGCTGAAGGGTCAGGAGCTTGAACTAAGTTTCCAATCTGGATCTTGAAAGTGGTAAAATGAGTTTGTGAGTAGGTTTCCTTTTTGAGTAGAATGGTTCACGAAGTTTGTGCTATGTAAGAAAACACAAATCATGTGAGTATATATCTTCGATTCATGTGCTGTGTTATTCATGTGATGGAAGTTGCTCTTTATATGAGGCCATAAATTGCGGGGAATGACTTCGGTATCCCCGGTCATTTGGGGACACCGTAACTTTTCGCATAACCAAACCAAAACCATTATGAGTATAACCAAAACTCATTACAAGCATAACAAAATCATAACAAGGCATAACTTGTTTGTTATGCCTTGGTTGGGTTTAGTTATGCCTTGATTGATTTTTTGGATATTCCTTGGTTATGCCTTATTTGAGTTTTGTTATACTTGTAATGAGTTTTAATTATGCTTATAATGGTAAAATTATGCCAAAAATTACGGTGTTCCTAAAATGATCGGGGACACCATAGCATCATCCTAAATTGCGAATTGTTGAACAAGAAAAGCCAAGGGAATGATTTCGGTGTCCCCGGTCATTTTGGGGACACCGTAATTTTTGGCATAACAAAACCATTATGAGTATAATCAAAACCCATTATAGGCATAACAAAACCATAATAAGGCATAACTTGTTTATTATGTCTTGATTGGGTTTGGTTATACCTTGATTGATTTTTTGGATATTCCATGGTTATACCTTGTTTGGGTTCTGTTATGCTTGTAATGGATTTTAGTTATGCTCATAATGGTGAAGTTATGCCAAAAATTACGGTGTCCCCAAAATGACCGGGGACACCGTAGCATCATCCGCCAACTTTGGGAATAGTAGTGAGTCCAGTGACAAATATCCGGCTTTCGCTACAGTGCTAGACGTAAAAGCTGGTTTTTTGCATTATATGAAATATTTCCTGATCTAAGTTCTGTCGGGAAAATAAATTCGTCTTCAACAGTTCTGTGTTTCTAAATGAAGTGTATGCCAGTTCCGAGCATAGAAATTGTTAAGCCTCCATTTTATACAACCGCTCAAAGAATCATCAGGTTTATGAACGTAGAAGTAGTCCTGACTCCTCCTGGAAATGCTACATAATCAAAGAAAAAGAATAATAGGACAGCCTCAAACAGTAAGGCAAGAATCCAGACATTTTCTTGCTGAGACTCGAATACTTTACACCCCATGCACACCAATATCATTAACTCTTAACCATGTCTCAAAGATAACATAGCCATAAAGATTGAACTTTGACGAAAATCCCTTCTCACTTCTTAGTCATCAACATAGATAGTTTCTTGCTGAAACAGTCCACCAAAAATCTTCCTTGTTTCGGGCTTGGACTCCACTTTTGTTTCTTTTGGCTTTGGCGGCTGCTTTTGTTTCGGGGTTGGTTGTTTGATGACTGCTTTTTTGGCACGCAGAGCTTGAGCCTTGGCTTGTCCTCTTACGGTGGCAATCTGGACTTTCGGCTTCTCAGTTGGCTGTTGAACAGCTGTTGCAATTTGTGAGCTGAACTTTTCCCAAGACAGTCCGGAACCAATCTCCTTTGCCTTGTCCAAGAGGCCTTCCACTGAAGCTCCTGCAGCCGCAGCCTTCACTTGTGCCTCTTCAGCTAGATTGGCAGCTCGAGCTTCTTGCTGTTCGAGCTTTTTGACTTCGGTTTGTATCCTCTTTGCTACCTCGGCTGCTTCTAGTGCTCTCTCTGTAGCTTTTCTGGCTTCATCCTCAGCTTCTGCCTTTGCAAGGGATTCTGCATAGGCTTTTCTTCTTCCGTCCTCAGGAATGGCACTAAAAGAAGTAAATTTACACACCTTAGAATGCAATCCTCTCTTCAAATGCAGGTAAAGATTTCTATACTTGTGTGTTCATTATGTACACAGATAGGTATACCGTTACCTGAAAAGTTCATCCACCGTCTTCGATGGGGCAGCTGGATTCGTGCAAACTACAACAACCTGAAATCGAGTGTTACCAATTGAGCAATCAATGGAGAAAAACCACTTGAACACCATGAAAGTTTCATTCTTTTAGAGTAGAGTTGGTAAATAATAATGTCATGAATTACATGATTCGTGGAGTTTTGAGGGTAAATCAGTAAGACATGATAGAAATGCCAAGAATACTTGATATAGCAATGATTCTTCCTCAGATTCTGGGATACCAGTCTACAAATTGTTGGGATAAAAGAACACCTGATATAGTTCTTGGCTAAAGAGAGGACTACCCAATTTAATATGATCACAGAGGCAATTTTCTAGAAAGAATTGCAAGAAAAAAACTTCAATGGAGTTTACTTCGTGGGTACAAGGTATTTTTTTATGTTCCTCTAAATACACATTCCGGGTATGACAACCTTGGACCAAACTCCCATCCAGTCTACCTATCATCAATTTTGGTCCAGTTTTGGGATGGTGTCGGCCCATTCCGAATCCAAAATGCAGATCAAAAACTTTCTTAACATAGACCTCGCATAGAAGTATGTCTATCTCAATCGGACATCAACGCTATTCCAATAATTCACATTTGTGCATGATAAAATAGACGACAGAGGTTTGGAAATTGCATTTGCCGTCTATTTTGCCTTCTACAAACGTGAATGTTGGTATAAGCTATCCGCATCCTGAGCTAATTTTTTAACAGTGACGTAGTTTGGTGCGAGGCCTACGCAGATTACATATTCCTTATGATTATTAGCCTCATCAAACAAACAAATGGTCAACTTGGCCTGTTCCACTAATTAAGTTACTTCTTTTTTAGTGACATATTGAGAGATCAGAGAATGATGTGTCTCGTAGAGTAAAAAATAAGTAATTAAAAAATAAAAATCTTAGCCGGACGGATGGGATGCTCACCTTATTTTCTGCCACGGCTGTGTTGGCGAAAACGTTTGCCACCAGCGAGGCTATTTGCGACTTAGCTACCTATAAAACTCCAACAAATCAAGAAAAAATACATCAATTTTTCAGAGAAATTAATAACAAAAGAAAAACATGTATTCTCCATTACACAAAAAAAAAATACTCCGTACATTACATTACTTTGTAGTCGTTTGCACCAACACTCCCTTCAGCCGACACGACGACGTTGTACGAACTCTCGGGAAAAAAATCCTCCGTCAGCCGCGTCTTGATCAGCGTGTATCTGACGTCGCCGGCTTCCACCACCTTCTGCAGGAGCTCCGGCACCGTCAGCGGCTGAGACCGCGAGAAGAGGTTGCCAAAGAACGACGATATGCCGTCGAGGACGTTGTAGGTCGAGGAGGTCGCCGCTTCGTCGTAGATGATCGCCACGTGGCCCACGCCGGCAAACCGGGCGGCCTGGATGACTTGCGCGGCGTCCGACGTGGTGACGTCGGTTGCAGGGCCGTTTTCGGCGGCGCCGACGGTGACGACGACCTTGCTGGCGTTGCCGATGGCCTTGGCGATGGATTCGGCGTCTTGGAAGGTGGATTCGACGGCGTTGAGACGTTTTAATTCCTCGTTGGATATGATCTGCGGTGGAGATGGGGTAGGCGTCGGATAAATGAGTGAAACGTAAAATACATGCGATATACAGTATCTCTTTTTCTGGTTTTCTTTTTGTTTTTCTTTTTACATCGACAAAAGACACTCAAAACAAAGAGTGTTTTTGTCGTGAACTTTTGCCGAACGACGTGATATAAAAATTACACCAAAATTGCGCAAAAATTACGAGAAAACAACAAAGGAAGACCGTGACGAAGAGACCGGGAAAATTTGTCAGATTGTCAATCAGATATGGAAACTGGAGCTTACTATATAAATTATTAAAGCTGTAATTTGTTGAAAATGAAGCTTCTTTTGTAAATGTCCAGTAGTGTACAATTTCAATTGTTTTTCCAAGGGAAAATTTCAAAAAAGTCCCTGAATTTTCTGACAATTTGCAAAAAAGTACCTGGACTTTCAATATTAACAAAAAAACACCTGAACTTTTCTGACAACTTGCAAAAAAACACCTGGACTTTCACTATTAATAAAAAAACTCCTAAACTTAGCATTCCATTAACAATTAAACCCCTGCAGTCCAATTTTGTCAATTTGTAACGGATGGAGCTAATGGAAGGCGTTAACTTTTTATTTTTTTTACTTTTTACATTCAAAAATTACTTTTTACTCTTTCTTTTTTTATTGTTAAATATATATATATGCAATAAAGTTCTTTTTTTTTCTTATTATTTATCGAAAATTACTTTAACCTTATTTTTTATTTTCAAATTTTACCTTCCCCAAACCCCCACCCCTTCCCGTTTTTTTTCTTATTAGAAACCCAAAATTCTTCTATCAGTTGGTTGTGGGGTTAAATTTGACTAGTTTGGAGAAACCCAAAATTCCTCTATTAGTTAGTTCTGAGGTTAAATTTGAAAGTAACAAAAAAAAAAAAGGGGGCGGGGTGCGGGGAAGCAGGGGGGTGTTAAAATAATTTTCCTAAATAGTTAAAAAATGGGGGTAAATAGTTTTTGGAAAAGAGTAAGGAAAAAAGAACTTTATTGCATATTTATTTATGACTAAAAAAAGAATGAGTTAAAAGTAATTTTGGAAGTAAAAGTAGTAAAAAAAAAAGAGAAAAGGTTACAAAGAGGAGGTTAAAAGAACTTTTGAATTTTTGAAATTGTGGCTAAGGCTTTGGAGGTTGGTTGTGGGGTTAATTGGTGGTGTGGAGTCGATTTTAATAAGGAAAAAAGGGGGGGGGGGGGCGTGGTGGTGGTTGTTTGGGTTGGGGTGTGTGGTGGATGTAAAATTTGAAAATAAAAAATAAGGTTAAAGTAATTTTCGATAAATAATAAGAAAAAAAGGAACTTTATTGCACATATATTTACCAATAAAGAAAGAAAGAGTAAAAAGTAATTTTTGAATGTAAAAAGTAAAAAAAAAAGTTAACGCCTTCCGTTAGCTCCATCCGTTACAAATTGACAAAATTGGACTGCAGGGGTCTAATTGTTAACGGAAGTTTAGGTGTTTTTTTTGTTAATAGTGAAAGTCCAGGTGTTTTTTTGCAAGTTGTTAGAAAAGTTTAGGTGTTTTTTTGTTAATAGTGAAAGTCCAGGTGCTTTTTTGCAAATTGTCAGAAAGTTCAGGGGCTTTTTTGAAATTTTCCCTTTTTCCAAAGCACCATAAAAAATGTCAATTGGGCTTTTGACATTAACACGCCTCAAACTCAGCCTGAATTTAAACTATTTTTTTATACAACAAACATCAAAATTAAATAGGAGAAAAAATATGGGTTGAAGTTGCGTAACTCAAGAAGGATACGAATAACTGTCTAATTTTTCATTTTGATCCGTAAACCTGATTATGCACGATTTACTTGATTGTGACAAATGCAATTTTCAACCCAACGCCAATAAACTCAATGAGATTCATATCCTTCATTAACTCTTTATTCAGGATTGTGTCAACATACATCACTCTTAAAAAGCTGATAATTATTTTGTCACGGATTCAAAAATAGCAAGAAATCCAAAATAACGCAACACGATTTTGACCCTAATTTTTATGATGTAGTAGCTCAAAACTGCTTCAAACTACTAATCCGATAACAATGACGTAGGGCTAAAGTGGGGCAAAAATGGATTTCCATTCACAAGAAGTTTCCGATTAATGATTAAGGGTGTACATGTTTCACTAACTAAATTAAAAGTGATGTATTATGAGAGAATGACTTGTTTCGTAAAGTAGAAAATAAGCACTTAAAAAATAAAAATCTTGGCGGAACGGGACCTAAATAGGACTAATTGAATCACGTTGATGAAATTTTAACTATTCAGGATTATCAAGAATCCAAATATTCACAGTCAAAGTGAGATTTGAGTGATGCTTGCGCCACACAGTGAGAAGTGTTAGATTCCTCCAAATTAGTAACTTTGTGCTAAAACAACACAAACTCTAAAACTTGGTAACGACAAATTGTGTAGCATAATATATAGCTAACCTTGTATTGGGCTGCAATGCGGGCAAGCTCCTGGGCAGCTCCCAGGTCCGCCACCCCAGCCCGAACCGTAAAACCTTGGCGCAGCAGCGATTGGGCGATGCGGACACCTGCCTGCCCAGTCGCACCGGCAACAAACACAGTGCCGGGGTCTTTCCGTCTCGGGCTCCCGAAAGACAAGCCCGTAGAAGGGCTAGGAATGACAGGGATCAGAGCCTTCACATCAGACACCTTACCGATATTGAAGGAAAAGGGATTGGAACTCGGTTTATCATCCGTCGGGCTTTTCTCGGCGGACGAGTCATCGGCCGGTTTGCCGAACCGAAAAGGGGGGAAGGGGCCGGCCCTCTTGGCAGAAACGGCAAGCCGTGGGTTGCGGAGGGTGGTTAGCCTCGAAGAGGGGGTGGTGCTAAGGAGGAATGAGTTGGAGGAGAGAGCTGGAGCCATGGGTAGGTTGGGGCAAAAGGAGGAAAACACAGTCAAGAGGCCACTTTGCTTCGGTTTTGGCTCTATAGTAGTATGTGGATGAGTGTCAGAAAGAGATGGGTTTGTGTTGTTTGGATATTATCTGGATGGAGAGGTAGGACAAGACAGCCAATGGTATTGGGCCACGTCGGCAAATTCTATCTACAAAGGAGAAAATTGGACACCAGACGTTTTCATCATTTTCATGGTACACTGCGATTAAGGAATGTCTACTCGACCACAAAAGGGCAAAAAACAAAGAAAGAAAGAGAGTTAACCCTTTTCGGTTTGGATTTTGAAGGAAATTTTTTAGAGTAATGAGTGGAGAAAAATAGATAGAGAAAATTTATTAAAAATTGTGCCCACGGGTTTTGAGACCCGATAACGGGAAAGGATGCCGACGCATCAGTGTAGCTGTATACTACTCCCTCAATCCCTTTTTGAATGCCCACTATGGTTATGCGTGTCATTTTCAAGGCTTATATCTCTCGACATAAAATCATTGTTTTGAGATCTATCAAAGAATCATATTACGTACTTTTAACAATATAAATTAAGAGATACAGACAATTAAAAATAACACGCAAAAACGTAATGAACACTTAAAAATAGACAAAGGGAGTAATGATTCGTACAATACAGTTAGAAATTCATAAGAACTGCATAGGAGTCATTGAATAACTAGAGAAAAAAACCGGGCTCATAGGAACTGCATAGGAGTCATTGAATAACTAGAAAAAACCCAGGCTCGCTTACGGGAAAGCGAAAATGGAAGCAAGAACCAACATAAACCATGATACATTTATACGGACGTACCCACCATCAGTTTTTTTTTTGCTTGTTTGGCCAACCAACTAACCAACCAATTCTGGTTTCTGTGTATCTTGACTAGAATAGATTTTGCAGAGTTTGCAGTATCATATCTTGAATTTTCGCGTAGAAACTTATTTGAGGTCTTACCAGCGACTACAAGGATCTCTGTTCCAAATCTCCCCTATCACCTGCGTCGAATTCCTCCTCGCTACATGATTAGCATAGATGAGATTAATTGTATGCTATGGAGTGACTGGCGACAAAAGATTTGGACACAAAAAATACCAGAATTAGGAGATCGATAGTCCTGCCCAGTCCAGAGTCACGGATTTCTCAAAAACAACACGTATAGACAAGAAATAAACAAAAGCAAAACATGAAAGCCAATTTAGCAAGAACAATTTTGACGCCAACATGATGATGGTTTTTCAGGGGTAGTTTCTCAGAAGTACTAAAAATACTAGAAGTAAAGAAAGTAAATTTGTAATAAATGGAATTTTTTTCCCTTCACAAAATACAAAGGGTAAAAAAAGAAAAGAAAATCCCTTTCCTTTTACTAGCACAATTAGAAAACTACCCGTCAACATGCTTTCCATTCCTCATACAGCCAGATCTGATGAAATATCACCATATGAAGCATGTGCGTGCTTTTTCCACTTCCCTCCGCTCATCAAGAGGGAAGGGGGCTCCGGAACGGGAACGTTTTCGGAACAACCCCAAATCAAAAGTCCTGACCTTTCGCACGAACCAATTTAAGAGAAGAAAAAACCCAGGGCCTTACCTCTGCCCCTATGGCAAAATTGTTTCAATCATAGAAACCATTTTCCATCCTAGAGGGAGCCGAGTATAAAAAATAGCTCTCCTAAATTAGAAACATCTTACAGCAATTTGTTCACATATCTTTACCATCCAATGAAACCTATAAAATAATTTTGCACAAGATCATGCAGATTCAAACACCTCATCCGTTCCAACAGCTTCCATCAACTTATTTCCAATTCCAAGTGCTAGGAAACTGCTCTAAACGCGTCTCAACCTAAGAAAAATATGCAGCCACTTATCTCTCTTTTCAAACGAACAAAAAACATAATGCGATCAGCTGTGACAAAGATGTCACCCCCAATATCCAAATTCTAGTCGAATAGCAAGCAAACCACCATAGAAATGAGGACTCATCAAATTTTCTGACATGAGTCAGCAATGGTGATCCAAGTTGTCTAGCACCATGCTTGGCAGACTTGGTGTTCAGCCATGCATCCAACAATCCTATATCGACCACAGAAAGTACAACAAATAATGTGTTCTCAATTTATCATCTAAAATTGAGATGCTTGCATTGTGCAACCCCAACTGCAGAATAAGATAGGGGATGATGCTATGGTGTACCCAGTCATTTTGGGAACACCGTAATTTTTAGCACAATTTCACCATTATGAATATAACTAAAACCCATTACAAGCATAATCGAACCCAAACAAGGCATAACCAAGGAATATTCAAAAAAGCAACCAAGACAAAACTAAACCCAACCAAGGCATAACAAACAAGTTATCCCTTGCTATGATTCTGTTATGCTCATAATGGTTTTGGTTATGCTCATAATGGGTTTTGGTTATGCTCATAATGGTTTTATTATGTCAAAAGTTACGGTGTCCCCAAAATGACCCGGGAGACCAAAGTCATTCTCTAAGATAGGGGGTAAAAACTTGAGTAATCTATTTTCCATCAATCTACTCTCAAAGAACAAGCAATGACTAACCAAAAAACCTCATCAACCTACAAGGCCTACGTAAAATTTCGAAATATATAAATTAAATAGTGGAACAAAAGTCTAGAAGATAGGACCTGGCTTCCAGAACAACATCGGCCATATGACCTACCGGCTAGCTTTTTCAATTACATTTCCCCAGATGTCACAGCAATCAGGCACAATTGACAACATGCAAGACTATGGCTAATACTGGTTAAATTGATCACATGTTACCACTCTCCGAAGACAGCTATAACCACTCAAATGATGAGGATAGTCTACCCTTCAGGATCTCCAGTATTGACATCTAAGCAAGTGATAAAGCTAAGTTGATCCTTGTCCTCCCGAGAGCTCCCTCAACCAACATACTCACGTCCATAGGTCCACCATTAACCCACTCAAACTCCCTATGCTGATTTACTTGCCACAATTGAGATATTCCCATTCTAATTTTTCCAATGTGGGACTCCTATTAAATACAAGTGAGAAGGAAACTCCAAATCGTGAGTCCATGACTCTTTTAAGTAGTTGAGATTACTTGAAGGAAAAAAAGATTGTTTCTAGCAGACAAATTACGACAGGGCTTGGAAAAAAAAGCTGCTAAAAGTGCTCTTAACACATTCTCCTCATTGTATGCATGCACTTTATTACAAGAAAATCGTGTGTCTCATGTGTGTGTGTATAAATTCAGCATTCTCCTTTGTAGACATCCGACATCCACTTCTATACTCCAATCCACAGTCCACTTTCACCTTCTCTTTTCCCATCCAAACCTTTAGTACTTAAATCACACAGTTGCGTCCCTTGCCAATTTTCCTGACAACTCAATTTACCTAAATGGTTGCAGAAACATCAACAACAAATATCACACACAACCACATAGGATCAAAGGATGAGGAATCTACTTCATGACAAAGTTCGTTAAAAAAAAAGAAGGGTGATAATCCTCAAAAATTTGAGACACGGAGAAAAGAAAATAAGGAGTTAGGAAGTGGTTGGATATCATATTTAAATGACAAGGTATGATTGTTGATAGGCTCAATATGTGTTGTTGAGTACATTTCCTAATTGCTTAATCTTTTGGCCTTTGGGACAATAAGTGATGAAAATAGCATCAGAGACAGGGTGAGGTCTGGGGTTCAAGTCTCTTGTTTTGCATTTGCTACCTGTTTGTATTCGGCTTCTCCATAATCCATACGTATGGAAGCTTGCGTCTTCACAAGCAAGACAAGGTTAGAAATTAGTGTCATGTCAAACCAGGTGTTGGATACTTGATTGTCGGACTGTTTCCTAATAAATTAAGCATTTAGAATACTCAATGATCAAAAAGTGGCTCACTCGCCTCAATAATGAAACGTCACTCTTCTGGTACTAAAGCAAACTATTACGATAACAAAACAAAAGAATGTTAAACAAAAGATCAAACAAAACTACGACATATATGTTCTTCAATTAGAAACATATAATAAAGCAAAAAATAATGAACTAATCAAGCCACAGGGAACCAGCTGAATAGTCCATAACAGGGAAAAGGTTGCTTTCATTGAGAAAACAAGTAAGAAACAAATTGAAGATTGTTGGTATTAACCAGCAAGAATACATTTAGGACAATGACAGCTGAAATAGATTTAAAAGCTGTGTCAGCATCAGGGTGGGATGAACAGAGCCTAAAGCATCGAGAAGAATTTTACAGAACAAGGTTCTGCAAGCAACACAAGCTGCCAACCGTAAAAAATTATACCAAAACTTGGTGAGATAGGAAACTTTTTACGTATAGGATGTTCAGCCAATACACATGGCAGTTTTTCTTCGAAGATAGACCATTAAGGAATGAAACACTTCACCTGATTTGATGTTCAAAACTTGGAGCTGGACATGATCTGCTCAATGAAGTCATCTAGAGTCCAATATTCACATCTATCAATTATAACCAGAAAGCCGCTTTAGTATTAAGATAAGAATACAGTAGAGTGAAAATTCCAAGACCTTCAGGATTTTAAAACTCATCCGCACAATAAACAATTAGTAACCCTAGGATGCAGATATTTTACCTCATTGCTACTTGAAGTTCACGTCACAGCACATAAGCTAATAATACAAGATTCCAATAACCATAATATATAACTCCTAAAACGACACACATATCTCATCTGATAAGCATCAATTTCAAATCCACATTTTGAAATATCCTCCACAGAACAAAGTGAAATTCCCAGGAAAGGGAAGACAATTATTACCAGCATATCAAGCAGCAAGATTTGAATAAAGCTGGACTCATGAAACTCACATATCGTCTAAAGAACAAAGTGAAATTCCCAGGAAAGGGAAGACAATTATTACCAGCATATCAAGCAGCAAGGTTTGAATAAAGCTGGACTCATCAAACTCAGGGAATCCTCATTTATCCATTTCAGCTGCCAGCAGTAAACACAGGCTACATCAAACAGCTATCAATAATACACTGGGTCGAAACACAAAGTTTCCAGTAAACTTTAAAAGGTACCAATCAGCGAGATTAAAACGTTAAAATAACAGGTGAAAGTTCTAAAGCAAAACAAATTTAATGCCCAACGCCCCTTTTTGCTCTAAGTGATTCAAGAGCCTTTTTTCGTAATTCAATCTCAAGCCTTTTCTGCTCAGTCTCTGTTACTTCAGCATCGCTTGCACCAGACTCCGTCCTCACAATGCGTTCACTATCAGAAGCATTACCATCATTGTTTTTCTCATAGTCCGTGGGTGGAGAAACTGTCTCAATTGACTTTTCTTTCAACTTCTCTGCA
Organism: Rhododendron kiyosumense; assembly: GCA_019656275.1. NCBI lineage: Eukaryota > Viridiplantae > Streptophyta > Magnoliopsida > Ericales > Ericaceae > Rhododendron > Rhododendron kiyosumense. Next base: position 190,287 of record BPLS01000469.1, on the reverse strand, counting down.
CGTCGTCGCTCTTCCCTCCTACGACGCCTCTCTTCCTTCCGTCGACGCCTCTCGTCCTTTCTCAATTTCTTCTCCTCCTTCCTTCTTCTCTTGGCATCCTTCCTACCCTCTATTTTAGAATCATCACTGTCATCTGATGCCACTTCTTTCCTTTCAGACCTTTTATGTTTTCTTTTTTCACGAACTTCATGATGGCGCTTATCTCTTTCCAGAGAGCCAGAACTTAGGGAACCACTTCTATCTTCCTCATCGCCTTCTATCGACTTCAATGAAGCTTGAAATACCTTACTGCCCTTAACCTCATCAGAACGAGAGTCATCCTTCTTATCATACTTGGTAATGTCTTCAGGAGATGATACCCGATGCCTCTCACTCAATGAAGTGTCTTCCTTAATTGACGATAACTTTTGTTGCACAGCAACTTCAGGATGAATTACACTTTTAGATGTTTTCGCACTGTCCAAAAATACCATCAAATCAGGGGCATGAAATCAAGCGAGTATACAAGCAACTAAGCAAGACAAATAAATGACAGCAGATGTAACAAACCTTCTTATCTCCTGGTCTTTCTTTCTTAATTCCAAGCCATCAGGGCGGCTCCGAATTTCAATAGAATGGCGACCACCAACCCTTTCAGAGGTATCATAATCCTTGTAAGGAACCCTCTCACGTGAAGCTTTACGGTCGTCAACTGTCGATAGATGTGCAGATCTTTTCTCTGAAGATTTCAGCTTCTGATCACCACTGCCCCTAAACTCAAAGAAATCCAGTACAACATAGGAGCACAAATGAAGCAACATACCACAAGCTTGTGACAGAACCAAAAGAAATCCTGATTTACAATATCACACAATGAATGCTACAAGCACCTACCTGGCATAGGTTTCTTCTTTCTCCCCTCTAGTCACCGGATTGCCAAGACGAGGTTTTTGATCTCTTGGTTTAGCTGGAGGGCTTGCACTGATATCTCGGAGTTTTTGTTCCTTTGTTTGCTTCACGGGGCTCACATATGGGCTGAATGACCTTCAGGAGGAGTCAGGAAAGCAACACACATACTCAGAAAGTCAGTAACAAAACATATCCATATAAAACCCACATTTCATCATATATTCCCATCCTCTATTCGTAAGTTAACTTAAACTCGTACCCCAAATCCACTAATGATAAATCACTTTTATTTGTGTCATTTCATTCTCCACTTGAAAGAGGGGACAAAAAAGAGGGAGAGAGCATAGTAGCACGAAGCAAGAGTGGCGGCAATGCATTAGCAGAGGCTGAAGCGAGAGTGGCTAAGCAAGGGCATATAGAAGAGACTAAGATAGGATGCTTATAAGAGCTTGATATATTTGAATTTAAATCTGTGTATTCAAAGAAATATTTATGTTTTTCCACGGTTGTAATATATATCCCACACTAACATAATCTTAGACTCTGTGAATCTGTAACTTCCTTGGTAACTTTACTTCTGTTTCTTCGGGATCAATCATCAATCCAAGTTGGGAGGAAGATTCTGTCTGCATAGGAGCAGGAGTGAAGTTTGGGAGCAAGTAACAATACACACATAGAAGGATCCTGCAACTAAGGGGGAGTCATGCAAATATTTTCATTGTACGCATAAAGTAGTTCATTCGCTCCCATGTCAATAACCACAAGAAAAGATGGGAATGTAAATGCATGCCCAAAACATTACCTCCTATCTTCACTAGGACTTCTTCTCCTAGAGCCTGGTGGAGGTCCTGAATGAGATTGAGACCTATCTGTTGAAGGCGATGAGGAGTGTGGTTTCTTACTGGTGTCATCCCGATCCTGTGGATCTCTCTGTGGTGATCTCAAAGAAATGGGGGTGCGAAGCACACCAGAATCTATCCCCTTACGAATCTCAGCAGAGCTTTCAGCATTGTCTCTTGTGCGAGCATGTCGGATAGGAGAGAGCTTCTCAAACGTCCTACAATATTAATGATACAGCTCATCAGCTAAATAGCCTCAACTCCTTAACCAAATAAATATATAAAAAATACTCAGACAGAACATTAGACATCAAAGGAACTAACAAAAATGCAAGAAGAGCAAACTACAAGAGGTGCAGTCATTACAATACCTTTTAATTTCCACACCAGTATGAAAATGTTATTAGCACTGAACTCAAAGACAATCAAATGCATAATAAGAATCCTGATAACTAATAACATGCAACTCAAAAGAAAAGACAAATAAATAACTTTAGTGCCAACACCTGTTTCTTTCCCTAGGAGATTGCACAGGTGACCTCCTCTGGCGTTTTGGTGATCTCCTTCTGCCTGGTGAAGGCAACAAGCGGCGTGCTGGAGATGGAGAACTCCACTGTTCAGGTGAAGGAGACCTGTGTCTGGAAGGAGTTGGCAATCTCCTGCGGCTGGGAATTGGGGATCTCCGCAGCCTTGGTGATGGAGACCTGCGTCGGGGAGTAGATGGAGATCTCCGGTACCGCCGTCTCACAGGAGATGGTGATCTGCGGCGCACAGTATAGGGTGATCTATGCCGCACTGGAGAACGTGATCTCCGACGAACAGGAGATGGAGATCCACGTCGAATGGGTGACCGTGATCTGTATCGTATGGGAGACCTGGATCTACGTCGTACAGGTGATCGCGACCTAAGTCGAATCGGAGACCGGGACCTGCGCCTAGGAGGTGAACGCAATCTACGGCGCATAGGCGAAGGCGATCGAAGACGCGGGCGTGATGTGGATCTTCTCCTAGAATGAAATGGCCTACGTCTTGAAGGCGGTGTAACAGACCGTCTTGGAGGAGAGCGTTTCAACCTTTCAGAAGAAATTGAGCGGCTTCTGTTATGAGGAGATTCAGATATACTTCTTGACTTGCGTCTCTCTCTGAAAATGAAAATTGGACGAATCATGTAAAATCTAATCTACAAAATCTATTGGATTAGAAAGCATAAGAGCAAAATAAGAAATTGCAACCAAGTACTTAATAACAATAGTAAACTATTTCACGCCTATGAGAAACATACTCTGAATAACTTCTGGAATTGGAAAATGACTTGCTTATTGATCTCGAACGTCTATTTCTGCAGAAGAGACCCAAATTCAAAACTTACATGCCCCAATAAATGCAACCAGAGAAATACTTAGGGGGGGATGGGTGGAGGGGGGAAGAAAATCACATAGTAAAACAATACATACGGAGGAGACAAAGATGAGTGGTCAGCTGAATGTGGAGATCTAGATACCCTGCAGAGGTAGAGTAGATATCATCAGTCTTTCACAAAAAATAGCAGTTTGCAATCTATTCGTCCATTGTATTTTCTAAACACAAACTCACTGTCCAAACAACATGTGAGCACAACCAACCCTTTACTAGTAAATAGCTCCACAGACCTCCGTCACCACATCTGGATCCACATTATATTGCCGTAGAATTTGTTGACAACTATTTTAATGTGAAATTTGCTAGCACAAAAAACCGAACAATTTACAGTATGTCATACAAAAAGAAAACCTTACATATACAGGACTTTAACTACTGCAAATCGTGAAGAAGGTGTTGGTGTCAAAATGCATATAACGAATTAAAATTTCCAATTCTTCTCCAACCAATAGGGGTAGGATGTTGGGGAGCACTTCTTATATTATGCATTAGCTTATCATAAATACTAACACTAACAGACCACAAATGCATGAGGTAGATGCCTCAACCTATGGATTCATCTTGGACAGTGAGGAAACTCCCCAAGCTCAGGTCCTTAGGCCAAACCTTTAATGTAGGCGATTCCTATGGGCAGACGATTGGCACTCTTAGGGTCCGCGGTATCAAACATTGGAGGATAAGAGTTGGAAAGAAACGTGGGAAGGTCTCTTTTAACTAAAGTTTCAAGTAGAAATTTGAATTGGCCACAAATGAGAAACAGGCTGCTCTACATATCATTGAGCATACTCCTGCTGGTCTTCTGCCTCATGTAAATTACAATGACTGACAATGAGGCTTCCAGCAGCAAATGCTGAATGGTATATATTCTGTCGAATCTGCAAGGAATACTGAGTGCCTAAGGACAGAGGGCATTGTTATCCTATTATGTTATGCCGTTGCTGTTTGGGTAAGGTTGTCACAAGGGACAGTTTGCTGAAAAGGGGAACGAATGTGGAAGAAGTTTGTGTGCTACGAAATCAAAAGAAAGAGACACCTGACCATTTATTTTTGTTGTAGTGGTGGAGAAATGCCAAATTACGAGGAGAGCTATGCAATGGTCTGGTGAGTTGGCTTGGGCACAGCATTCCTCCAAGAAGCCTTTCTTGGCTGCTATCTCCAATACCGGCCTGGCACGGTGCTAATCACCAATTGTGGCTTGGAAGAACCATTACGATTTTCAACAATAAAGCTCAAGATCAGTTGAATTTGTTCAGAGGCATCAAAATGTTACAAGGGCAAGACCAGTTCATGGAATACAGTGGAGAATATCCGTTCAATTGGTGTCTTTGCCAGGCTTGGAAGTTTGGAATGTCACTACTAGGTTATGAAATATATACTACCACCCGTAGGGCAAAAAAATCGTGTCCTCCTGGTCTAGGATATTTTTGGTCTGCTTCTTGTTTCCTGGTTTGCTTGCTGTTTCTCTAATGTAAACAGGTTCAGCTCAGGAAATGCCCCTATAATGTACTACTCCCTCCATCCCGTCCCAAATTAATGTCCATTTTGAGAAGTCAACATAAAAAGTTGTGCAACATTACTCTTTCACCCTTTCTTTTCTACATTAAGTGACATGTCAACAAAACATAAAGTAGGGGCAAATTGGGAAAGTCAATACCAATTATATTTTCCATCATTCTACCCATAAAAACTCGCTTCCCCAAAAGGGAAAGCAAATTGGGACAGAGGGAGTACATTTTAAGCACATAACCTTAATCTGTTTAGTGAGCTGTCTTAATAACATTTATCCTTATTTTTCTTTGGTTGTTATGAACCTTAAGGGTTCTTGATCACTTAGCAATTGCTAGGTAAGTGATAAATGGGCAGAAAAAACTTCACAAAGTTCTCGATATGTAAAAGTCACTCTGGGACCAAGGGGCCCACCGAAGAGAACTAATATGAATGCAATGCTCCAGTCAAAGTAAAAGGGTTAAACAAAGCTTAGTAGCACGAAGCGGGAGCGGGAGCGGGAGCGGAAGCGGGAGCGGGAGCGCGGGAGCGCGGGCACCTAGAAGCTCCTAAGGTTGGGAGCGCCTAAGAAGCGTATATAGATTTCATATAAATATGGATATAAAGTATCTTTAAATACTTAACCATTGAAGGAAAAGTGATTACTTATGAGAATTTTCATGATCTTAAAGGATACTTATAGGAAGTTAGATATTTTCAATTTGCCAAACTTCTTGAGTGATAAGATTTTCATATTTTTATTTCCACAATGGCATACCTCCCTTAAGAATAAGAGAATAGTTGCCTTAACCACCAAATAAGCTCCCATGTTAGTTGGGAGCGAGCTCCCGTCTCAAGGGGAGCGAGCTCCCGTCAAGCTCCCATCTTGGGAGCGCCGATTCGCGCTCCCGTCTTGGGAGCGCACCCATTTTAGAAGAATCCTGCTACTAAGAAACAAAGTGCATACACCAAGAAATATTACCACTAAGAAGCAAATAAAAGAAATTTTTTCCCCCACTAACCTGCTCCTTCGTCTTGAGCCATTCCTATCACCAGTCCCCTTCTCCTCTAGGGAATGAGCACTAGAAGTCCTAAGCTCGTGCTCAACATTATTAGCTCTCGAGTTGTCAACCTCGCCGTCCTACAGAGTTTGAGGTAAAGGACATGAACCCAAATAATTGCAGAAGCAAGCTGAATGGCATGAAAAACACAAACACAAGTTAAACGCACAAACTCAGCTCTACACAATCTAATATGTCATGGAAAAAGTAAGTTACCATCTTCTTCATTTTCTCTTGCTCAAGTTCTCTACCCTCTCTCTCTTTCTTCTTTTGAATTTCACTTGATATCCTATCAGTCTCAGCCTGCAATGGCCAGTGTGGCAAGATGTACGTGAAATATGCCAAAATTCATCCAAAACCAACATAATCAAAGTCACACTGTAGTTCTTGCAAAACTGTACCTTCTTCTTCCTAGTCTCCTCTTCTTTCGCATCAAGAAACTGTTGAGGGACACCGCTCGCATTCTTTTGGGCACTGAGAAGAAGAATCCAAAGCTCTTTCATAAACTTACCAGTATTTTTCTCCATGAATCCAGTCAGAGAAATCTGAATCTCCTTTCCATTAACTACCTGTAGCCAAAAAGATGCATAGATCACAAGGCTTTAGTGGTAGTCAGTTTGTTGTTGGGCTTTGCTAGGAACTTGGAAATGAGTAGTTTGTGGATCATAGGTGCCCAAACACTCGTTCAGGAAAGGGAAATGTTACTCATGAACAATTTAACAACGTATAGCAACCGTTCTAGTAATCCTGGCATTATAATAAAGATAAATATCTTGCCGAGCATTCTTGCATGCGAGTATGCTCCAAAAGCACACTATCAGAATGTTCAGTTTTAGTGCCCTCAAGTCTTGTGTTTCGTCCAAAAGAACATTCTAATGAAATTCTCAACATATCCTGTATGAGTTCAATTTACTCGAACTAATGCTTATTTCCAATTATCAAGGTTCTTAATAGATTTTCTTCAATTATATAATGCTTCTCAGTTCTTACACTATTTTTACGTCTTGTCACCTTTCCCCATTTCCCATAAAACTTCCTTAACTGTAGTCCAAGGTTAATAAGGTTCTTTTTTCTTGTGGATAAAAACAAACCTAAACATATGTTTCAAAGCTAACTGTCTTATCAATTCAAACAATTGACTGAAGAGCTCAGTACCTTCCCATCTAGAAGACCATAGATGAAGTTGATAAGAACTTCATCTTCGAATCCAAGGAGCTCCGTCACCCTGTTTGCAATCCACGGTCTCATAACATCCATCTTCACCTTCGTCATGTCCACCTGACCACGTCATTCACACACAACAAAATCAAAAACCCTAGAAAACTAAACAAACCCTAAAACGTTACAACCACCACACCGGAATTCAATTCTCGCATAATTCCAAGCCAGATGTACATGTAAAGACAGTGTTACGAACCAGGTTCTCCAGTTCAGGGGCGAACTTCTGCGATTTCATGAGCTTCGCTTGTTTGTTCGAGAACCGAGTGTCCTGATCGGCCGACGTCCCCTGTAAAAGCACAATCGATCGCATAGAGAACGAGGATCTCGTATCAACCACAACCGTCCGATAATTTTGGATCCGATAAGAAATCGTGTGTGTGCAACTGAAACAAAGAGGATTTTTTTCGAAATCTCACCCGGAAAAAACCGCCTGACATCTTCTAGGGTTTCTTGGGGGAGAGAGGCTTCGGTGGACTGGAGTTGGTACTTGGTAATATGCAGTGAGTTCTGAAGCCAAACAGCCTATCGGCTACAAAAAGGGGTTTTGTGGGGGTGGGCTGGGGTTGGGATTGTTGCACTTTGTTCTGGCGCTGCTGAACTGGGCATCATTGCCCTAAAATCTCCAGACCATAATGTTTACGAATCTACCCTTTGTTATGCTGCGTTTCTTGTGAACTTTGTCTAATATTTTTCCGATATTTTTTACCTTTTCATATTTTTTTGTTGAGTTTTTCTGTTTCGTTGTAATTCCTGGGGTTAATTATTTGTTTCGATTAGATTAATCAGAAAACGTATAAAACTTGGACTGATTGGAAATGGTTTTTTATAAAACGACACTTTAGAAAGAAAAAAGAATTGTTTGGTATATTCTTTTCGTTTTTACTTTTTAGTGCTTTTTTTTATCATAACATTTTACTACTTTTTAGACTCGTCTTGTCGAGATGAATAATTAATTGAAAAAATATGACGCAAATCTAACAAAAAAATAGAAAAGACGAACAAAACACAAAAAAAAAAAAAAAGAGTTTACAAAAATGGAGCCTTGATTAATCACCTCAAAATCCTTCACTGAGCAACTCCGCCCCTTACCCAAATTTTTACCCCTTTTTTAGTTTTGGTAATTAGTTTGAGTAGATGTCACACCATATTTTGGTAATTAATTTGAGTAGATGCCTTGTTTTAGTAATTAGTTTGAGTAGATGCCTAAAAATTTGCTCACAATAGTCAAAGGGTTAATGCCAAAATTATTTTTGTTGGTTCTAAAATTCAAGTGCATAAAAGTCTTATATATTGCACATGATACATGTTTTTTGCACACTTGAATTTTGGCATTAAAAAAAACAATTTTGATATTATCATTTTCCTAATCAAAACCCTTTTCATGCAACTCTACCCTCACGTCCAACCCCAAATCCTCCCCGATCTAGTGGGCACCGGGCCAATATTGAGAGAGATTACCGGTGGCATCAGGCATGGATGGGGTGGGAGAGGAGTTGTCCGGCAGAGGAGTGGCTGTTGTGAGTAAGATGTGGGCGTGGGAGGGAATGACTGATCAATGAATTCTAATTGTTATAAGTGTAATGTAAATATATGAGGGGATTTGGGACTGATCGACGGGGAAAATGGTTCAGAGCGGATCAGACAGGGACAAGTTTATTTTTGAATCCTATCCGAATCTCAATTTTCTTTTAAATAATCTTCGTATCCACCCCGATTCCCGAAAAAATTCTCCAATCTCCGATCCATTTAAGATGGTGAACAGATTGGATACAGACGGATCTAACAGGATCACCATTACTAAAACAGCAAAGCAGCAGGGGGCGTCAGATATTGACACGTGGCCCACTAATGAGATCGGATGCAAACCTATTTATATTGCACTCTTGAATCCAACTCAGAACTCGCCCCACCCCCTCTCTCTCTCTCCACCCTCCCTCCGCGGTCCTCCTCCTCCTCCTCCTCTCTCTCTAGCTACCCCTAACTCCACAACCCGACACCCGCCCCAACCCCAGAACCACTCAACTCTTCGCCCCTCCCCTGGATTTACGCCCAAGAGAGACTGAGCTTCGGCCAATCGGGGACATGGCCAGTTCGATAACGAGCGACGTCTACCTCCACGTCATCGAAGACGTCATCAACAAGGTCCGAGATGAGTTCGCACTAAGTGATGGGCCCGACGAGACTGTCCTCGAAATGCTTCAAAGAGTAATTTTTACATCTCCTTCATAGTTGATTTCATGTACTTCCAATAGGGTTTCATTTGGATGTGAGCAAGATGAATTTCGGGTTTATTTGGTAATTTTTGCTAAATTGCGTGGTCGTTTTGATCTGATAAGTTTTAGGGTTTCTGATTTGTTGATTTGTTGGTGTACATAGAAATGGGTGTCCAAAATGGTGGAAGCTGGTGCTGTATTGGGTCCGATCGAGAGGTCCTCGACAACGAAGCAGACTCCAGGAGGCTCTGTCGTGCCGGTTCACGATCTTAATGTGCCGTATGAAGGGACCGAGTACGAAACTCCCACAGCTGATATGCTTTTTCCCCCAGTAAGTTTTGATGACGGGGTTTGTTGTGAAATTGGTTCTATTCTTGGTTTAGCTAATCTGAGTCATCTTACTAGAATAAGAAAGCTGTTTCGCTTGATTGTATCATTATATGCTTCGGAAGCCTACTTGCTCACCAAGTATTTACTTGTATGAACTTAGTTTGTTTGTGTAATTTTGCGGTTAACTTTTACTGTGGGATATTACTTGCAGACGCCATTGCAGACTCCTTTTCAAACTCCGTTACCCGGAACAGCCCAAACACCTCTACCCGGAACTGCCCAAACACCTCTACCGGGTACTGCAGACAACTCATTGTATAATTTTCCTGCCAATGGCACTCCCAATGACTATTCTTCAGTACATGATTCTGGAGGTGTATCTGAGATGAAAGATGGGATGCCTAGCCCATTCATGGTAATTCTCAGTAATATTTGTCAGCAGTGGAAGTTTTTTGTTCAGTTATGATTATACCGACATTAGTTGTTACTTGTTAGTACTGATGGTTCTCTTTCATTCTGATGTGGCTTAAGTAGCAAGTATGAGTTGTACTTGTGGGCATAATTATTGGGCTGGATTATAGTTTATTGCATTGTGCAGCAACCGCCCTCTGCTTGGATGAATCAAAGGACTCCTCTAAGTGTTGATGTCAATGTTGGTTGGTATTTTGGTAATTTTGTGCCCAATTTCTAAGTGTTGATGTTAATGTTTGTGCACTAATTGCTTTCATCTTTTTGTAGCTTATGTGGAAGGGCGGGAAGACTTGGACAGGGGAACATCTCAACAACCAATGATGCAGGTGATTGTTATCTATTTCTGGTATTGTGATTTGTGAAATCATGATTGGGTTTATGGTTTGGGGACTTATCCCCTCAAAAGTTTGTGGCCTTTTTCTCACATTACTAAATCTTTTACCAAAACAGCATCTGTTGTAATTTCTTTTTTTTGGCTAACACTTGGAACTGTGACAATCACACACGTAAACCCCTCTCCAGGCCAAAACGAAGTACAAAGGGGCAAAATCATTTCAATTGTACAGGCAAACTTGATCAACGTAATCAGTAAGGCTTAGTACGCTTATTGTGAGAGGAAGAAAGGTGCTATGCTGATATACCACCAAAAGAAGCTGTCCCTTGGGCACAAACCCTGACAGATAAGAGAGTGATAAATTCCAATAACTCCAGAGCGAATAAAGTTGTTACGAGTTGTGAGCTATGTTTCTTGGGCTGTGCAGTCCCCTTATAAAGCAAAAGATTGAATATGTACCCAAAAGTACAGAAAATGCAAAATGTCCCATTTAATGTCTATGACATATTACAGAAGGCAAGGAAATTAGGGGGAAGGATAATATCTGAGTACAATATTGAAGGCAGGACCAGAGGAAGACTTCCACAATAACCAAATAATTAGATGGGAGCGATTCATTGAGTACGGAAGGCAGGACTTCTCCACTCATTAATGCTGTATCAGAGGGCACGACCGCATGATTATTTAGAGACGGGATATGTCTGAGATGAATTGCAATCAGGACACGGCCGGAGAATAGTTTAAAGTTGCCCCTCTCTCTAATGGCTCAACCTTTTAAAAGAGATTAGTAGTTTACAATCTAATATTTTACTCACTTCTTCAGTTTACCGCTTTTTGATTCAAAATATAGTTGAAAATCGACATAAAGGGAATGCTTCCTCACCCTGTATGCAATAGAAGGATAAAAGGAAAGCAAAGTCGTGCGCCTCTTCTTTATTTTGGAAATTTCTAGAAGATGTCATTTATTGGTTATGGGAAGTCTGGAAATTGGATCTTGGGTTTCCAATAATGACAAAAGTAATACAGGGCATGTTTTCCTCACATTTGGTTTTTGCTTTTTTCCTTGAAGAAGCTGGAAAAAATAGAAAGGGGGGCGGGGGGTCACGGTCTGCTACATATTCTCTCACCATGAAATCATTATTGCAACCACGTTGTATTTTATGCTGGTCTTAATGTTGGAGAATTATCTAGGACTTCTTCATGTCTGCTGGCAAGCGGAAACGTGATGAGTTTGCTTCACGACATCAGAATGGTGGATACATACCGCAGCAAGATGGAGCTGGAGATGCTTGGTCAGATCATTTTCAGGTGGAGCTCCTTGGCTTCCATGTGTATATTTCAAGTGATACTTTTTCTTGTTCATCTCTTTGATGCTTGCATTATGAGTACTTCCTTGCCTGATTATAAACTATAAAGACAGCTTTCTTTCAACAGAGTCTGAACAGACATCTTTTAGCAACTAACTCAGTGATTGCTAAGAAGTAAACCTCTTGCCATATTCAAAACATGTTGCGACTAGCTCTTTTTGATGCCTTCCCAATCTAGCTCAAGGTTTACTAGAAGGCTAATTTAGAAGTTTAAGTGGGTAGTTTCTGTAAGGGTCAATCTTACTGCTCGATCAAGCACAACAAAATCTCCTGCAGATAGAAGCGAGAACCTTTATAATGAGCAAAAAAACAGAGAAAGGAGCAATTCAAACACTCAGAAAGTACATTGAGTAGCCTTACCTGGCTGAGAAGTTTGCATCTTGACTAGTGACCTATGCACTCAACATCAAGCAATATCGAGTGTGGAGATAAAATTTGAGTCACACAAGATGCTGCAGCTTTCTTTGAGATGCAAGGTTATTGACAGGGGATATTGTAAGTGGAGAGGGGCATGGACTAATGAATTGGACGATATACTTTTAGTAGTTAGATATATATATATATATACACACACACACACATATACATACATACATACAAATCAAGATGGGGTGTTAAGTGCATGCGCATCCTAGTTGCGTGGCACATCATTTATTGATGCCACAAGGGTTGTCTACTATATTCTAGTAATCTAGTTACTATTTATTTATAGAGTTGACTGAATAGGAAGCTTGTTAGACTATGACCGCATGTATTGAAAACATACCATTGTGATGTAGGACAGATTGGAATAGGGCTAAGTATGATCAAAGACGAGGGAAAGGGGCTGCTTTTAGGGCTGTGAACAGTAGACATGAACAGTATTTTTAAGGAGAGAAAAGTAAGAGAAGGATAGATCTAGGCCTTACACCTGGGTTACCAAAGGCATCACGCCTAAGGCCTCTTTAGCATCACACCAAAGAAAAGATTGCATCACACAATCTAATAGCTTGAAAGCTACTCTATTTTTCATTCATTCAATCATAATTTGCCATAAGGCTTACCATCTTATTTATACCCATTTCAACTTGACTCTTGAACTTCCCAAAAATAAATAACCTTTAGACTCCCAAAGACACATTGAACATAGACTCTTTGACTACATTAAAGACATGGAAAAACTCAATGACTATTTGATCAACTAATTGACTCTTCGACTATATTTAACATTATTGACATGGAAAAACCCAATGACTCCTTGATCAACTAATTGACTCTAAAGACTTTGACTAGACATTAAATAGATATTTTGACTTGAATAGAACCCAAAAGACGCCTAAGAATCCAGCACGTGTCTAGCCAATATCCCAAGTAGGACCCATGGGCAATCCTTACCCTCCAAGACCAAATAATGGTTAAATTACTGGAATGCCCCTGGCCACATTTTCTGGACCGCATCACATTGATACTGATGCTCAAGGATATTGTGAGCTGTTATAACTACAAGGTCGTCAGTCGGTAGCCATTGGGAATGAGAGAATTAATATTGGATCCCCAAGGACAAAATAGTCCTTGGAAGGGCCAAAATAGTACTTTCGTAGTGGAACGGGCAACGGGATATGTTAAGCAGTAAAATTTTTTTTTGGATCTTTTTGATTGAGTCTTTGGTTGTTTTTCTTAATTTTTATTTTTATTGAATTCAGTTCAAATTTTTTTGGATTAACCGTTTGTCTCGACGAGAGGACCAAAGTTGAAAAAAGGTAGCTAAAGAAGGAAAAAGTTTGAAAAAGACAAAAAATACAGTCTTTTATTGTTTTTAGCATCGTCTTATGCAAACTTTTTCAACTTTGGTCTATATTTTATGCTTTTCCGATTCTCCACATTGAGACGAACAATGTGATGTAAAAATTAGGGCAAATGACGGCCCAGGATGTGTTTTAATAATTAATTCCTTTTAAGGACATGCTAAGAACATTTGTTAATGAACAAAATGTCCTTGGTGGGTATTAATTATCAAAACCCGTCCTTGGCCATCATTTTCCCTAAAAATTATGACAAAAAAGAGGTATCTAACAGTTAATACCGACTGTCTTGACAAAAATTAATTTAGTCCAAACACGCTCTAATTGCAAAGGGGATTATTAGGACTCCATCTTGCAATGGTAGTATTTTCGGGGGTTCTAAGTTTTTGAGAGGACATGCAATTAACACACTCAATTTCATTTTGAAAGCATTTCCCGACAATACCTTTCAGTTCCCATTTTTTGATATTTATACAAATCATTCATGACTCATTACGGATAATTTTTGAAAAGTTAAAACTTTTTATGCTTTGACTAATTATGGGACACCCCAAATGGGACAGGAGGACTAACTATAAGGGATGGAGGAAGTATTTCATATTGCTAAATGAACATGAATTACCGATTCGTGCTTGAGCTGCAGTTAGCAGATTTTATAGTCATAATTAACGCAAAATCATAATCAAACTTGGTGGCCCCGACTGTAAGAACAGACACACTTGTATATCCTGAAGTTTTCCACAAGTGAAATTAGGTAATGAGTACCATATTTTCGTTCATTCTATTGTTGCATCCAACTTGACTAATATGGCCAGCCTGGATCATCCATGTTTGGTGGGTCTCTCTCTCGTCCATTATTAGGTGACATCCTGTGTGATTCCTTCTATTCAATCTTCTAGCATTAAAGTTGAATGATCTATTATTGAGACCCATTAATGGGGAAGATGGGTGTACTTTTAATGTTTTCTGGGCTTAAGGTCTAATTTTAGAAAAAGATCCCTTGATGATCAACCATATGAACTGATTTTATCATGTGCTTTTAGCACTTTTAATGTAATTTCTAATCTGATTATGGTCAAATCAGGTAAATCAAGGGGCCAATACTGAGAGCAATATTATCACTGCCGCGAATCAGGTGGTGATCACTCAGGGGGCGAGGTTGTCTTCAAGGATTCCTCAGTCAGATGGGCCAATTCCTGATCCTTACGATGATGCGCTTTCTACACCTAATGTGAGCTGTTGCTTCCATTCTGTTCACCCATTAATAGCTCAAAGAAATGCGAAAGTTTGCATAGTTTGGTTGGTGTGTGACTCGTGTGTGCTCCAAAAGGTGTTAGACTAATATGATCCCGTACAATCCCGTGACAGTGCCCCAAATCATGGTTAGACTGAGCCTGCCCTGACTGGTTACTAGATGCAAGAAAGAATGCGTTGGGTTGTTGCCCCTTTTACAAAACCAAAGTAAACATGAGTAGGAGTGTATGTTTCACCTCTGATAAAGCTCCACACATGCCCCTATAAGTGGGAAAGACAGATGCCTAGCCTACAAAAGCAACAGTATATATTTCATCTTGTAGAAGTTGATGTAAAATTACTGATGCTGCATAATTAAGCATAATTCTGGAAGGGTGGGTAACTGATGTAGCCATGTCACTGTTCTTGTCTTCATGTAAAATAAACGGCTTATGGGAAATGGTCTGCATTAGGGTGCTATACAACAACAGCAATAGAACCCATGTAATCTCCAATCATTGGGGGTTTGGGCGGGGGAAGATTGGAGACAGACCTAACCTTTGGTTCTATGTTTCTGGTATTTGTGACCCAATATTAGTCAGTTTAACTGAACTTATCCATAAAGTTACAATACTTTGACTGAGAATTGAAATTTGAGTGCATAGAATATTGTAATCTGGGTGGTGGTTACTGGCTGTGTCAGAAGGCAGTGCAATGGTGCTTTGACAGTTTGATTCAATGTGAGCATTTTCCTAAGCTTGAGAGTTTCGGTAACTCACGTTCTATTTCATCCCATCTGTTGCATTTAGTATTGTGCATGTACTCAAACCTTGACATGCAGTGTACCTGCTATTTTCAAAGATTCACACAAATCCTTCATATGGTATAACAATTTCTCTTTATGGAACTCATAAAATGAAACAACTGACGGAGCCTCCAGCTGTTCCTTTTGTGAACTGAGACTCTTTCTTGATGTACTCTAGATATACAATTATCAAGGAGTTGTCAATGAAGACTACAATATAGTGAACACACCGGCACCAAATGGTAAACTTGTAACCTAATTTGACCTAAATAGTTTGTCCAATTAATATTTTCCCTTTGATGTTGGAGCTAATTATTATCTGCAATTCTGCATCTTTTAGATCAAGCAGGTACTCCTGCTTTTGTCATGAAGAATGATGTTGGAGATGACGACGATGACGAGCCCTTGAATGAAGATGATGATGATGATGAGTTGGATGATCTGGACCAGGGAGAAGAGCTGAACACACAACATTTAGTTTTGGCTCAGTTTGATAAGGTATGTGCTTCAGTCTTCTTTTTTCTTCTTTGTGTATTCCATGACTTAAATGATATTCATCATAGGTTTTGGCACGGTCATGTCAAACTCAACTTAAAAGCTGAAACAAACTTTTACTGTATTTAAAATTCATTAGTTTAATATGGCTTGCAGAAGATTATTCATGAACCCCATATCCTCGATTTTCTGCTATTAACCAAATGGAACTGATTAAGAGCTGTGGGCTGTGGCTATTATTTTTTTGGTTCACACTAGTTGCTTTTGATTCGCCAATTAAGAAAATGGTAAGTAAAGCTAATTGTGGTGTGGGCTTCATAAATACTCCATAATCTTTACCGTAATATTCTACATGTCATTCTATGTTCCAAAGGTTAAAGTTCTAGTACTACTTTTTTGGAAAAAAAATAAAACAAAATAAAGAAGAGAAAAATGAGCTATGGTTGGTACTAGTAATATTTTCACGCGACACGACACACCATATACTAATATTATATTCTCATGACCTATTCCAATGCAAAATTACGAGAATAACCCCACACCTAAATCTTTAAGCCCCAGGACCAACCTTGGAAGAATCGCCGACAAAATCGCAGAGATTACATCAAATTGGATTTCCTGGTGGTGCGTGTTATAATTATAGCATGACTTACGTGTTCAAATACTTTCACCACCGATCCTATTATTACTCGATCGCAACCGTTCATTTGTTGCACAGGCACTATTCAATAATATCGTCTATTCAAGAAAATCAGATTAATCAAACATCATCAGAAATATAGATAAATTTAGTTGAGCATAAAATGGAAGATAAATATGCGTTGCAATTATTTTGTCACGGACGTAAGATTCTTGAATGAACCTAGTAAAATGTACTAATTCCTTATCAACATGTTAGGATTATGTAGCTTACAAGGTCCAATTCAACTGATTTGTTTTGTAACACCTGGAGGAAGAACAAATAATGAAGACCGAGATTTTAAAATAACGAACGGCAAACCTGGCGAGAGACGTACACTATTCACTGACCAGTTTTGGCGACCAGCGATTTATTTGGTCACCGGAAGACAAGAATCTCATATACTCCAGCTATAACCAAACTGAGAACTTCTTATTTTAATTTCTTCCCTAGAAGAAAAACGAATAAAATAGAGAGAAAACGAGAGGCATATCTCCCAGTACAAGAGAGAAATTACAAACTACTAGTCAGTTAGATTCAACACTAGCAGATTTATGAGTTA
This sequence comes from Rhododendron kiyosumense, assembly GCA_019656275.1. NCBI lineage: Eukaryota > Viridiplantae > Streptophyta > Magnoliopsida > Ericales > Ericaceae > Rhododendron > Rhododendron kiyosumense. Next base: position 173,104 of record BPLS01000469.1, on the reverse strand, counting down.
TGTGGTCCATTCTTAATCCCTGTAGTGATTGTTCTCGTTCATCATATTTGTCATTTATGCCTGTAATTGACAGTATCAACTCTCATAAACATGACACCATAATACGTTTGGGTGTGTAGGTTACGAGGACCAAGAGCAAGTGGAAATGCACTTTGAAGGATGGCATTATGCACATAAACAACGATGACATTCTCTTTAATAAGGTGTGTTTCGAACCAGTCTGCCAGTTCTTGTTATTCTTGTCTCTTCATTCATTAGCCTTTTGAATAACTAAATGATTGCTTATTTTCCTTCATGCCCTTGGGTCTTACTTTATCCTTTACTTCAAAGTTCTGATTTCTGTGCTGCGACTATTTTCAGGCAAATGGAGAGTTTGATTTCTGATTGTGTTACAGAGATCCCCTGACAATTGCTGTCCGAGAGCAAATCTAGACATGTCACTGTGTGCTCTGTGATGTTCTTTGCGCATTTTTCCTTGAGTGGAAGAAGAGAATTGTGATTCTTGGTGCTTTTGAGAGGGGATGATGGGTCGGCCGGTGTCTGTAGATAACGAAGCCAATCTTTTTTGCCCCAAGTAGATGGCTGCTGGAATTTTTTCCCCTATTTTTTTCTCTGGTGGAATTTTATTACCTATACTCTATACTTGGGGCCAGTAATTTATATCGAACATCATTGGTGGTTTTTATTCGTGTTATTATATTTTGTCCGGTTCGTTGGCTGTTCACTGTTCAGTTGGTCTCCAGTTCCGTGTGCTTTTATGTTATCGATTAAAGAGTTATAAAACAGAAAGGAAGATATGATGTCTTGAAAATGAGAAGATAGGATGTCTTAAAACAGAAAGGATGCCTTTGATTGTCATGCCATAGCTGGTTTCCCCTTGTTGATGTAACCGTGTCTGTTGAATTCATTACATTTTTCATGGTTGGGTTCTGTCGGATTGCATTTTATCAACATTATTTGTGGTGGATTTGGAATCACTCCTGTTTTCATCGAGCGAAATAGGTTACTATTGTGAGATGTGGCTTGTACGGAGAAGGGACTCCCAGCGAACCCGGTGTGAGACACCCGTTGCCTGCAAGCATATTGAGCTTGCAACAATTTCCCTTAGGACGCAAATCTAGGGTGTCCAGACACAGTCGGGTTATAGTCACGTACTCACTCTTAATTGAGTCAGATGGTGGTTAAGTCTATCCTGACCATATGGTGCAAAGATCCATATATTTCTGCAAAATGTCTTGAGCCAGTTTGCACACATCTCGGACTAATCTTCACTCCCACGGACGATTCACGCACATACTGTTTTTGTTAAAGGTACAATTGAAAGGGCGATGGTATATGGTTGGAATCCTCCTACTGTCCGATAGTTGATTTGCCTTCCCTTCCTTTCCCCCCCCCCCCCCCTGAATGTAGGCAGTCTTGTGTATCGAACTATGTAAATCTTGTTTCTGTTATTGTTTTCATTCATCTTTATTTTTCGCGATAAACCAATTAGTTGCGTTTACATTAGCAGAAGATGTTCAAACCTCGCTCATCCTAGTTATCTGGCGTTCTTACCATCAGGGAAGGAAAAAAAAACACAAAGAAAGGAATGAGACAATGTATGCCATGGCAAAACAGATCTCTGTTAAAAAAACAACCACCACAAGGTCCACCAGCCTCTCTAGCTTGGCAGTCTCGGAAGGAAAATATGACAGCAAGAAGAATGAAGGAAAGTAGAGGAGGAGAAACATCCGTCGGTTTTACGTTAAACTACCAGCCAAACAAAAATCCTATTACATCACAGAACACACAAATGAGAGAGAGAGAGAGAGAGAGAGAGAGAGAGAGAGAGAGAAACAGGGACGCTTATTCCGAGACTCACTGCACGCGATTGACAAGCGTGCATTGCGCCTGGAAGAAAGAAAACAGCGACGAAGCATCTGGGAACGCATCCGAATCCGGAGACTGCGGGGGTGTAATCGTCGTTTCGTCGTCGACAACATTCCCGCGACTGCTTCGGGCACTTGGAATTACCAACTGCTCCTCCTCTTCTCCCTCCATCGAATGCATGGGGGAGAGAACAAGCGGCGACAGCAGGGGAATGGCACAGCACGAGGGAGCCTCGTTGGAACGAGCACAATAATAAGGGTTCTCGGTTTCGCCGTCGACGACCATCTGATCCAGCTGAAGAGCTGCCGGAGCCTGTTTCTGTAGCCTGGTTTGGGGTACTGGTTGGACCATCCACGGTTTTGCCTTGCATTCGGCCTTGACGTTCTCCTTGTTGCTTGTCTCCATTTGTTGAGCCACAAAGAGGTTTTGTGATATCTCTCTCTCTCTCTCTCTCTCTCTCTCGGGGTGATCAATGTTATGGTGGATGGATATAAAAGAAAGAGAAAAGAAAGGGTGGGTGCGTGTGGTACGAGAGGATAGGAGTGAGGCATGGATGGTGGTAAATGGGACTTTGTCTTCTTGGGGAGCGGGAAATAAGGGGCGTCGGTTATAGAGGCGAAGGTGGGAAGGAATTCGGGTTAGTGTTGTACTGTAAGGTGCACAGCATTATACAATACTGCGCATTTTTGAGCCGTTGAATTGTCTCAACAATCAATAATCGAGAATCGTTCATTACTGAGATAAAATTCAAACTGTCGGATGTATGATCTGACAGCTTGAAGGTGCACAGTAGAATGTTACTACACGGCACTATCCCCCAATTCAAGTGGGTAAGAAGAAAAAGGTTAATTGATTTTGAATGTCAGTTACGGGAAACGGATTTTTGCTAAATACTCCTATGTGTTTGTCTTGACCTATTATTTTTATTGCTTTATAGTACCCGATAAAGTGTCATAATTGGCGGAGAGGCTACCAATTTATATTTTCTTCTTTCCTCACACGTAAACATGTGAAGCGACAATGAGAGAAACCGTAGATATTAGGCAGAAGCTCACGCAAATTGGTCCCAAATATCTTTTTTCTTCTCACTCGATAGTTGTCTAGCTTATTTTTACGGGAATGGAGTAGGGGTATCGCTAAGCGGCATATAGGTGAAACAAACTCAAACTAAGCACTCGCGCTGCTGGCTAGAATCGAACAATCACCTTCTATGTGGAACAGATGAGAAAGTGCCGTTAGGGTACAGGCCTATTGATGCCTGAAATACCTTACGCTACCAAAAAAAAACAAAGAGTTCAACTTTGGTAAACCACACTTTTAATTGCTTATGCAGCCAGACTTGGATTGGACAGTAGGGTGATGAGCGTAACATTTCTTATTTTTCTGGTATAGTAATACAGCGGTGACCTTGTTTCACTTAACTTTCTTTCTTTCTTTTTTTTGGTATTTTAGGTTTTGTCTTTAATCAATTTTTTTTTGCATTTGTTAATTTACATTAAAATTTTGTGGATTATTAGTTCGTCTCGGCGAGGGGAATCGAAATAATAAAAAAATTATGATTCTGACCCAAATGTTTTGAAAACATCTAAAATAAAACTCAAAAAGCACAATTTTTAATAAAGAAAAAAATTTTAAAAAATCAAATAGCTAAGTGAAAAAAGGCCTAAATTGAATTATTTTTAATACTATGTAGTTCTGTATTTTACCGAACCTGGTGTACTTATCATTTGTGAGCGGAAAGTGGAGGCCACCAACAATGGTCAAGTGGTAAATAGGGATGGCAATCTCGGCCGTCCCGCCCCTCCCTGCCCCATTCCTCGCCCCAAATAGGTTGGGGATTCGAGGATTTTTTGGGGATCGGGTAGGGGATGGGATGGGGATAATTTAAAAAAAAAATGGGGAACGGATAGGGGATGGGTATGAGTCTGCCCCCGCCCCGATCCCCGCCCCGCTCCGCTCCGCTAGCCTCCTATATATAATAATTATATATATTATATTTATATATACATATAAATATAAGAAAGTGTTCCTTATTAGACATGAAAATGTGTTCCTTATTATGATTGTAACTTGTAAAGCAATTCAGACTTCGATTTAAATGACTTAACAAAAATGTTTCCACCCATTTTTAAGTATTAGGACTATTTGAAATACCATAAAAAAAAATGGCACTATCTCTCTTAGAGAGTTAACATATTTCGTTTTTTTGTTGCATTTTTTATCACCCATCTGTCGTATCTCAATACAGTAAGTTTGGTAATCGGATTTTCATGGGTGACCATCCACTCTGAACACTGACCATATTTTTTTCCTGCACTGTTGGCAATCGGATTTTCATCGGTATTCCTTGGCATTTGGTTTGTAAATTGTAATGGAAGCCTAGATTTTTTTTTTTCTGGAATTTAGTTTCAAGATTTGTATTTTTTAATGGCCGGTGACTATTTTTTTAAAAAGTTTTGGAAGCTTTGGATCCCCGAATCCCCGTGGGGATCCCCGTTCCCCGTTTGGGGCGGGGATGGAGGGTAAAAATAAATCCCCGATAGAGATTGGGGCGGGGATGAGGATGAGTTTGGGTTCGGGGACGGGGATAGGGATATCCACCCCTGACCCTCCCCGTTGCCATCCCTAGTGGTAAATAGGGAAAAAATTTCAGTGTCAAGCGGATACCACGTGGTCCCAGCTCGCACATTCGAGCCGTTCATTACGTGTTTGAACGGCTTAGATTTAGAGAGAGAAAGTGTTGGGTGAGAGGAGAGAGGGGGTTTTAATCCGAGCCATCCAAAAGTGAATCGAACGAGCCGTCTAAAAGTGAATCGGACAACACAAATGCGCCGAGCGAGTGCCATGTCGGCAATACCATGTCGGCACTGAAAAACTACTCGGTCAATAGATAAGAACAAGTTTGTGTGTATACAGAATCACCATCAACTGTCAACCGTCTCTCTCTCTCTCAGATCGTCCAGAATGGCTTGCAGCGTGTCCGCTCCAACTCTGCTCAACCTAAAGCACTCACACTCACCACTACTTCAGCCCAAGAAATCGAAAACCCGTTTCTCTATCCCCTATATCAACTGCTCACACCCACCTTCGAAATTCCTGTTCTTCTCATCCTCCATTGCTCAATTTAGACATCCCGTGTCTAAAAATCAGAACTTTCTTTCCGGTGGCACCGCCATATCGAAGGTAACTTTTTGTTGGTTTTTTAAGGGTTAGTAGTAACTGTGTTGAATTACCTGACATTTTTTGGGTAGGTTCGAGCTTCTGCTGGGGGAGAAGCAAAGTCGCTTGGTTCTGACGCAACATTACAAGAAGCTTTCTCTTGGCCTTCTGTTGTTTTCCCGTACGCCCCATTGATTTCAGGAATAGGTTTTTATTCTTTTTGTTGATGGGTACTTTCTTCTAAGAATTTAGGTTAAAGGGTACTCAAATTTGTGTCCGAATTAGTTTTATGATCATGGATTGGTGGCAAATTTTTAACGAGCATTTGGGTTTCTCCTTCAATCCTGTGCATGTTTTCGACTTTTGTTTTTTGTTAATAGGTTCTTTTTTTGTTTTAAATTTGTTGGAAGGGTACTCAAATTAATGTATGCGTTAGTTGTATGATTAAGAGTTCAATAATACATGATTGGTGGCAATTTCGCAAAGCATTTAGGGTTCTCCTACGAAAATAGGGGATTGATATGCTATTATACTGTTTAATCAAGTTGTGGAAGTGGTTTCTTGCTTGAAGAAGGAGAAAGCTATGGTATTCATAGTTTGTACCCAACAATATTACATGTTGGTTGGTGAATGTCACATATTTTCTTGGTATAACTATGATAGGTCTGTACCATAGAAGAGTAGAGTATGCATATTTATCATCAAGTTACGAGTTTGATGGTTCATGTGTAATGCATTTTTTATAGTTCAATTTGTTGCATACTCCTATTTGTTTGATTCGTTTGTTATGACTTTTATAGTGTTTGTTAAGTAATATTCTGGTCAGTACGGATAGACTCTGTACGGTATGCACAAACATGTTCACAATTATTTTGGTTGGTTATTGAAATTTTTGGTGTTTAGTTACGCATCAGGTTGCGCAAATATTGATCAAAGTTATACCGGAGATGTACCATATGCTTCTCCAAAGAATCAAGAACTTTAATTTGTCCTTTCAAAAGTAGGAAAGCATTTTGGTATATATGCTAATTCCTCTAAAAAGGTACTGAAATTAGTGATCATACTAACTTTATGATTGAGAGTTTATGATGAGTTGGAGCAATGCTGCTAAGTATTTAGGTTTTTCCTACCATACTTGGAGGTTAAAGTTCAATATTCTGCTTAGTCAAATTCTGGAGGTAGTTTCTTGCTTGAAGAATCAAGATCTTCTTTAATTTGTGCTTTCAAACGTAGGAAAGCATTTATAGTTTACTGAGAAGAGATGTTTATCCACTAAAAGAGTTATTCATATTCTTATCGGGTACATGTAATCGAATAAGGTCCATTGTAGAGAGAGTGAACAGGTCATTTCCTTGATTTCTTTCAATAACTTGTATCATAAAATTTCAGGTTTCTTTTTCCAGCCTTAGGAGGCTTATTATTTGGGTATGACATTGGTGCAACCTCTGGTGCCACACTATCACTGCTGGTACGGTAACTGTACATGGGACAGTTTCCAACTGTGCTAATGCTCTCTTTGATTCCAATTTGTATTCAGACATCTAAATTCCTGATTTTGGCGATCTTGTAGTCACCTGAACTTAGCGGCACAGCTTGGTTCAACCTTTCATCTGTTCAGCTTGGTCTAGTGGTATGGTTTCCTACTTGCTGTACTATCCCGTATGTAGGGGACTGTGTAAATTATACCCATCAAGCCATGCCAATGGACCAGTGACAGTTTCTTTTCATACCTGGCTTTATTTACAGGTTAGTGGCTCCCTTTATGGAGCTCTTCTTGGTTCCCTTCTGGTCTACCCAATAGCTGATTTCCTTGGTACATTTCTCTGCATATTTATATATTCAAAGCGATGTTCAAAACAAGTCCATGATTCTTTTTCCGCTTATTCGTAGCTGATTTTGTGAAGGGAGGAGGCGAGAACTTATCCTAGCAGCTCTACTATATGCGTTTGGGGGTTTGCTCACTGCCTCTGCTCCGGGCCTTGGGGTTCTATTATTAGGACGGCTCGTATATGGCCTTGGTATTGGTTTGGTGAGTTCGAAATGGACTCTTTCCGTAGTAGTTGTACAGTGATACTTCGGCTAAATTTTGATCCTATATTTATGGAGTTTCATTTGAGAAAGGAAAAGTAAAGGGATCTCTGAAGCTTTTTTTATTTCCCACTCTTTTCCTTTTCCTTTTGTTTTCCCTCCACACATCCAAGATCTTAATGCAGCCTAGAAAATAGTATTGACTATTGAAGTATCTTAGCATATCTGTCTTGACAGGCAATGCATGGAGCTCCTCTTTATATTGCAGAGACTTGCCCATCTCAAATTCGTGGGACTTTAATATCACTGAAAGAACTCTTCATCGTTCTCGGGATTTTGGTAGGTTTCTCATTGACCTTTATTCTCATTGGTAGGTTTCCAAAACAAGTGTTATTTCACTCTCAGCCATTTATTCACTTTATTTTTCTATCATGAATGAATTGGAAATGGTATTTTGTAGTTGGGTTACTTCGTGGGTAGCTTTCAGATTGATGTAGTTGGAGGGTGGCGCTACATGTATGGGGTCAGTGCCCCAGTAGCTCTGATAATGGGATTAGGTATGTGGAGTCTGCCACCATCTCCACGCTGGTTACTCCTCCGGGCAGTTCAAGGTAAAGGGTCTCTACAGGAGCTCAAAGAGAGAGCCATCTCTGCCTTTAGCAGGTTAAGGGGTCGACCTGCCGGTGACAAAGTTTCTGAGAGGCAAATTGAAGATACCCTTGGCTCTCTCAAGTCTGCTTATACAGATGATGAATCTGAAGGAAGTATTTGGGAAATATTTCAGGGGCCAAGTCTGAAAGCATTCATCATTGGTGGAGGTTTGGTCCTTTTTCAACAGGTATTGTTTTGTGATAACTAGTTGTTTCCTAAATTTTATATTTATCCTCTTGTGTCCTTTCATAATAACGGATTGTACCACAACCAATTGAATTTGACAGATAACTGGGCAGCCAAGTGTTCTATACTATGCTGGTCCAATCCTCCAGGTACTTTGAGTGATCCACTCTTTTGTGCACATCATAGATTTGTCTAACGTAGTGAGTGGTGTCTCGAGTTCATTCAGGACTATAATTATATGCCATTTGGGATCCACGGCATCTGCCCCAACTGCTAGGCCTGATGACCTGTTGGTTATTCTTGGGATTTTTTACCCAATTCCTCATTTTAGTTTCCTTATATCAAAAGGTTATGCCGGACTTAGCTTGTTCATTGTGTTCTCCTTTTCCATAGTGAGATTTTTGCCATTGGACATAAGTTTTTTTTCAATTTAGCCTAACTGCACAACTCCTTTGTATTCTCATGTTATTGCCCCCTTTTCTTCTTCGGGATTCCTCATAACACCTTAACCATACATGTCTCGTTTTTCTTTTGTATTGTTTCTCAAGAGTGCTGGGTTCTCTGCCGCTGCTGATGCTACTCGAGTTTCAGTTGTGATTGGACTGTTTAAGGTACGTCTACTTTTATTCTCTGAAGTTCAGCTCTCAAACTCTTCAGTTGCACGATTTGAGTTTATCGTTTGTTCCACACTGCACTTTGTAAGAGTAATTAATTTTTCTGATTTATGTTCATGCAGCTGGTGATGACAAGTGTAGCTGTCCTAAAAGTTGATGATCTTGGGAGAAGACCCTTGCTTATTGGCGGTGTCAGTGGAATTGTATGCATATTGTTTACTCACAAAATTAAATCAATGTTTTTTTTCTTATTTACTGGAGACTTGCACCTTCAATTTTGTTATTTGGTGAAGAGAAGCTTTAAGTCCACTTTGTCTCTATATACCACAGGCCCTTTCGTTACTTCTCCTCTCAGCTTATTACAAATTTCTGGGAGGCTTTCCTCTTGTTGCAGTGGCTGCTTTACTTCTTTATGTTGGATGCTACCAGGTATGCATTATCTTGTTGATTCACCCTTTATCCATTCATTTAATCTGGTTTATCTTCAAAAATATGTTCGGGAGTCACGCTTCCCTGGAAGCATAACTTATATCATCGAGCTTCCAAAGAAAAAGTCTTGGACTAATAAAATTGAAAGACAGATAATCTTCTTAAACAATATTTCGATGTCGAAGTTAACCTTTCAAAGAGAGAAAAAGAATGACTGTTGTCAATGTTAAGGCTGGATAGTGATCGCTCTGTTCATATAATTCTATTTCAGATATCATTTGGACCGATCAGTTGGCTAATGGTATCAGAGATATTTCCACTTCGCACAAGAGGAAAAGGGATTAGTCTTGCAGTTCTTACAAACTTCGGTTCAAATGCTATCGTGACATTCGCTTTCTCACCGCTAAAGGTATTGGTTGCCTCCTGCAAATCCTATTCACTTCAAAGGCAAGCTTTACACAGTTCACTGGCATCATAACTAACGTTTTCAAATTCTGCAGGAGTTGCTGGGCGGAGCAAACCTTTTCCTTCTTTTTGGGGCAATTGCTTTGGTATCACTTTTGTTCGTTGTACTCGTCGTCCCAGAGACTAAAGGATTGAGCTTGGAAGATATTGAGACCAAAATCTTGAAGTGAAAGCTCCAAAATGCAACAACTTTGGTGAAACTTCCCAGAACTTTCTCAGTGTGGCTTGGGGAAGTGCCAACTACTGTAACCAACCCACCATCAATCTCTTGTACATTAACTGAGAGTTTTCTCATAGCATGAGGGAAGAAATTTCATTTTTCCCTAATAACAAGCAGCTTTCAGTAGTCCAATGGCTAAACAGGATTAATCGTAAAAGTTCGTGATTTAGTCTAATTGAGTAATATAAATCTTCTACATTCTACAACGTTTGTATCAATTTTTGCCCCTTAGTGTTTCTTGGGAGTGGTGGAGGAGAAGTGTGTTGGATTTTGAGTGTGAAATCCAGTAATTGAAGGCCATACTCTGATAACAGCTTACATTACATTCGTACCAATATTTTGACAATTTTGTTCTACATTTTGTTGGAGAATTTAATTCTCATGACTCAAACCCAGGTACAACACTAGTGTTCCGTTCACTTGTTAAGCAATTGGTGCAGGAAAATTGTTCTCAGATTTTTCTTAGTGAAATGAAGTAAAGAAAAAGGAGAAGTATTTTCTTGCATGTGTTCATTTGATGAAAGAAATTTGTAGGAGAGTTAAAAAATAATAATAGTTTAATTATATAGTAGTATACTAGTGAAAAAACAAGATCCCCCAAAAATCTTGTGTTTTTTTTGCAAGATGAGTTTTGAGGAAAAATTAAATAATTCATTGAGAAAGTTAGAGATGTAGATCCCAAAACTTTCTTTGTATTTGAACACACAAAAAAAATGCAAGAAAGTCAAACATTCCCATTCTTTCTTTTCCTCTCCTTGCAACTTAACAGGGCCTAGGAGTGAAGGAAAATATCACCCCATGTCACAACCTCTACTGGAATAAGAAGATTTTCCCAAGATTATATGCATTTGAGCAACTAATTGATCGAGTAATAAGGTGCGACTAGAGCTGCCACACTCTAAGTCTAGAATCACTTGAAAGGTGGTGTGCCTATCATTTTCTTCTTACTTCACATTTCTCACACTTGTTCTATTTTCTCTGGCTACTTTTTCGAAGGACTTAAAGGCCTCAAAAAATTGATGATATTTTAGTTTCTTGGAGTATTAACACAAAGATATACATCCATTTTGGTGGTGAAGAAAGAAGCTCAATTCCTAACCTCAACAGTCAATTCTCAAGTCCATGAGGTGGGGAAGGTAAGTATATCCTCTTCTGTACATGGCCAACGGTTGTTTATCCCCATTGTGTGGCAGCCATAAGCTCATTAATCAATCCACCTTATTTTCTACTCCAGCACACTCTCACAGCCATCACTAGTTTCTAAGACACCCATTCATCCCTCTCCTCCCCCTCCTTCTCTCTCACTCTCCACTCTCTCTCCTCTGGTGAATCACAGCCTACAGAGCAGGCCAGCCATGGCTTCAACCTTCTCCACCGTCGGAGCTGTGAACTCGGTACTCTGTTTCCCGCCATTCCACCGTTCATATTTGTTGGTCTTTGCATGACTTTGATTCATTCTTCCATTTCTTTACTGATCAAAATTTTCACCTTTCTCATGGTTCTGCTTAAGTGGGTTTTTTTTAACACCATATATGAATCTTCATATTCGTATAACATCTGAAATTAAAGATCTTTCTCTGGTAAAGACCATTTCCAATCAAGACTCAAAAATTTCCCTGGGTCTGCCTCCATTTGATTGGAATTATGGATAAAACTCAGTTTCGTGCAAAATTGAGTCATAGTGGAGATGGGTTTTGAATGTGGAGTTAGAATAAGGATTCAAGTAAGTTGGAGATGCCCTAAAAATTTGAACTTGATTAAGGATCAAGTGAGTTGCAGATGCCTTGAGAGCATCTCCAACCCTTAGTTTTATTGTTACTAAAATTAAGTAAAAATGTGAGAAAACGCTTCATTCGAAATACTCTAATAGACAAACTCAAATTCGGTACGAGTTTGAGTCAGAAAGGAGATGGGTCCTGACATTTGAAGGCTTTGAATTTGATGGGTGTTCCATCTGTTCTATTTCTTTTTAAACTCTTTTCTCTGGGTATAGAAACATCAAAGTTTCTGCCATATGTTTGAACTTTGGTTGCTTTATGTGACGCAGTTGAGCTTGAACCGATCCACTTCTGGTGTTTCTGGCCCAACCTCATCATTCCTGGGTAGCAGATCCAAGAAGGTTTACCAATCCAAGAGCTTCAGAGTGAAGGCTGAAAAATCTGAAATCGATGAGAAGAAACAGACAGACAAGGACAGATGGAAGGGACTCGCCTACGACATCTCGGACGATCAGCAGGACATCACCAGAGGAAAGGGAATGGTTGATTCTCTATTCCAAGCTCCTTCTGGTCAAGGAACCCATGATGCTATCATGAGCTCTTATGAATACATCAGTACCGGACTTCGCCAGTAAGATTTTCTTGAATTTCCTCTGAGACAAATATGATTGTGTACAAATTATATGATGATAGGAGACTTGATCTTCTGTAGGTATAATTTTGACAACAATATGGATGGGTTCTATATTGCTCCTGCTTTCATGGACAAGCTTATTGTTCACATCTCTAAAAACTTCATGACCCTACCTAATATCAAGGTAACACAAACTAAGATTTGTTTCCTTCAAGTGAACTTTTCTCTTATAACTTGGACCTTGATTTGAAGTTCTTTTTTCCTTTTCTGAAGAATGAAGAAAATCCTTGTGAGTTTTATGACAGGTACCTCTCATTCTCGGTATCTGGGGAGGCAAAGGTCAGGGGAAATCTTTCCAGTGTGAACTCGTCTTCGCCAAGATGGGTATCAAGTGAGTTCATACAATCTTTTTATGGGGAAAGCTTGAACTCAAATCCAGCTTACTGTTGGGCAACAAACTAAGCACACATACAGGAAATAGAAAGAAAATCAAAAAATTTATTAAGTTTTTGAATGTGGAAGAAGAGTTACAACCTGGCACCTATTGTTAGGACCGTGAGGGACACCACACACACTAACGCACGCAGTGATTTCAGAGAAAAACTCCCTTTGATTATATATTCACACATATACAATAAAGATGAAAAAACTCTCTGGGAACCACACGCCGGTTCCTCTCCGGGAGGCCACAACCCGGCCCCTCACGCTCGCCTCACCCTCTCCCTCACATTATGTCACACCCAAACCCTAATAGGGTTTACAACTATATATAAGGGACTCCAAGGGTAAATACGCTCAACACCCAATACTAAAGGTGTTACACAAAATAACCTCACCACTATGGGTGGACCCCAACAATCACCCCCTCCACCCAGAGTGGGTAATCGCTGAATCCGCAGCGTTGTCCGGCTGCAATCTGCCACTCTAGCACCATAACTATCCCCTGCTGACACCAGAGGCTCCACTCGCCAGATAATCTCACACATCACCTACGAGGAGGCTAAGAACCCGCCTAGATATCCGTGGCTCATATCGGCAACACCGCCGATACACCGCACCCCCTCAACCGAGTGCTCCGCATCCAAACCCGGATGCTCCACATCTCAATCCCGAGATGTCCGCAGCAAAGTCCATTTCTATCCGCACTCCTCTGCTGCCTGAGAGCCCGCATCACCACCTGGATGCTGTAATCCGCGTTCGTTAATCCCGTTCTGCCCCTCTAGTCAAGCGCCTGTGTCACTGCCAGCCATCAGAAGTCTCACCACCACCACTCTGGAAGTGTATCTACCAACTGACCGAGTGTCTCCTTACAAGACCAGATCTTCCGTGGCTGAACCCCGAACGCACTGTGCCTAATCACCAGACACAATCCGTGACTCCATCTCTCCAACTCATGTGGTCACATATCCTGGAGAGGATCCAGTCACAATATCCACAAATGAAGAGATCCCAGCGATGCATCGTCTGGTCTCCATCTCCATTCCTTTGTCCAGAGTTCCCGTGAATATCTCCCAAACAACCAGTTGCCCGCTGTTGACTCCGCCCGCTGCGATCGAATGGCTCCCGAGCCTTCATCCGGTGACGAAACTCGACCCCGTCACCTCCTATAGACTCGTCTCAGTGAGGTGCACAACCCTTACTGGTCCGATTGAGTTTTGCTCCGTGCTTCCTCCTCGGGTGACAAAACACGAGGTTCGTGAGCTACCTTTTTTTTTCAGAAATCGAACCCGTGGTTTTTCCGGTGACCCTCTTCTTCAACCCCGCTCTGATACCAATTGTTAGGACCGTGAGGGACACCACACACACTAACGCACGCAGTGATTTCAGAGAAAAACTCCCTTTGATTATATATTCACACATATACAATAAAGATGAAAAAACTCTCTGGGAACCACACGCCGGTTCCTCTCTGGGAGGCCACAACCCGGCCCCTCACGCTCGCCTCACCCTCTCCCTCACATTATGTCACACCCAAACCCTAATAGAGTTTACAACTATATATAAGGGACTCCAAGGGTAAATACGCTCAACACCCAATACTAAAGGTGTTACACAAAATAACTCCACCACTATGGGTGGACCCCAACACCTATCTTTTGCACAGGCCCACAAAATAGAGTTAGTCTTTTTCAAACAACTAAATTACCGTAATAACCTGACACAAGGATTTTCGGTTCAATACGGATAAGGCTTCGCAAACCCAACACTTACAACAGTACTATAATACTAATTAATGTTCCTTCTCCGGATTTCCAATCAGAAGAGACAGGTTTACAGAAAATTACTCACAAAAAGCAATATGTAATCCAAATTTGAATCAGTGTAGAACCCACCGCACACATAGTGAATTAGAGCCATACAGTAATCTTTCTATTGCATGTATCATGTGTATGTAGCATTGCCCATTTCAAATCTGTGGTTCATCTATAAAACAAGCAGTGTTTTCTTGGTAATAATGCAATTTCAGCCCAATCATGATGAGTGCTGGAGAGCTGGAAAGTGGGAATGCAGGAGAACCCGCAAAACTGATCAGGCAAAGGTACCGTGAAGCAGCCGATATCATAAGAAAGGGGAAAATGTGCTGCCTCTTTATCAACGATCTAGATGCAGGAGCTGGAAGGATGGGTGGAACTACCCAGTACACAGTCAACAACCAGATGGTTAATGCCACCCTTATGAACATAGCCGACAACCCCACCTGTGTCCAGCTCCCTGGTATGTACAACAAGGAGGATAATCCCCGCGTTCCAATCATAGTCACTGGTAATGACTTCTCCACATTGTATGCCCCCCTCATTCGTGATGGTCGTATGGAGAAATTTTACTGGGCCCCCACTCGGGATGATCGCATTGGTGTTTGCACCGGTATCTTCAAGACTGATAATATTGCCCCCGAGGATGTGGTCAAGCTTGTTGACACCTTCCCTGGTCAATCCATTGGTAAGCATATTGATTTCAAATGGCACACAATTCATTTGTGATATATTTGTTTGTTGTCGAAATTTTTTGGGTATGGTAGTGCTAAAATTTGAAAACTAGTAGAAATGTAAATGCAAAAAGCACAAAGTTAGAGACAAGAAGCTAGTACTTGTTGTCTTGAATACTAGGAAACAAGTTGAGAGAGGTTGAATCAAGTTGAAAGAGGTTGCAAATATTATCATCCAAATGATATTTCTTAGGCACACTGTAGGAATCTGTTGCAATAAAATGATTTAGGCTTAGATGAATTGTATGAGAATTTTGAAAGGAAACACATGAGATAGATTTTGATTTATTTCTTTTTGCCATTCTGCAGATTTCTTTGGTGCCCTTAGGGCTCGAGTCTATGACGATGAAGTCCGGAAGTGGATATCAGGAATTGGAGTTGAGATGATTGGGAAGAAGCTTGTGAACTCATTAGAGGGACCCCCCACTTTTGAGCAGCCAAAAATCACATTTGAAAAGCTTCTCGAGTATGGAAACATGCTTGTCCAAGAACAGGAGAATGTGAAGAGGGTCCAATTGGCTGACAAGTACATGAGTGAGGCAGCTCTTGGAGAGGCAAATCAAGATGCCATCTCCAGAGGAACTTTCTATGGTTAGACCCATTGATCCCAAAGGTTTTATTTGGAGATTTAACCTTTCCTCCTCGTTTGCTAATGAATAATTACAGATAGAGAGGAGTTTTGAAAAGTTCTTTGATTGTCAATGTAGGTCAAGCAGCTCAACAAGTTCATATTCCTGTCCCCGAAGGTTGCACTGATCCATCTGCTGAAAATTACGATCCTACAGCTAGGAGTGACAATGGGAGCTGCGTTTATTAATTGAAGAATGTAGGCCTGCTCTACTTTCTATGTATTTGGTTCTCTCTGAGAGGAGATTGCTCTCCTAAAATGATGTGAATTGGTAGCATTAATACCGTTTGTTTTCGTGACTGCTACTGCGTAAATCTTGTTGGAAATATATACTACCTTTGCGAATAACTGGTGATTTGTGATGAAGTACTTTCACTCTCTTGTTTACTTTCTTGATAACTAATCTGGAGACCAGCTTTCCTTCGAAGTTGCTGCATACTTGACTGCTGAAGGCAAATCAGAAACTGTAGAGTTGAAATAATCGGCTGCCCTGAATGAAGTTTGACCTTTAAAGAAAAGGTATTGCCAGACAAAACGAGTCGTATGAGTTCATGAAATTCCAACAGGATTGTGATATTCTGAGCAACGCACTTAGGGATTGGAGTTTTTGGAAATGGGTAGCAGATTGAATTTAATTTTGTTCAGGGTGAACATTACCCTATTTCCTATTGATTGAAATGGTATGAATTTCATCATAAAGTGATATCATTATAATTGCCAAAAAAAAAAGTGATGTCATTATTATCAAAGAGTGTATTACATGGGTGAGGCTTACACCATTTTAATCAATAAAAAGAAACATAAATTCACCATCTTTTAAGGAGAGTGAACAAAATTGCATTCATAGGAGATGCTCTTAGGGTTAGGTCGTAAGAGAAAAATCTCTCGTAAATCCTTTGATCCCAACTTGGATGGCCGACCTTTAACTGAACCAAGGAGGAAAATAATCGAAATGCGCATAAACTGGTCTAAACACCTCTCGTTGGAAAAAAGTCAAACCCAGCTGGGAGTCGTAACCTCCGCAGTAGAAATTATTCAATGGCGCTGGCACTGAATTATACTCATCTCTCCTTTTTTCGGTACATAATTATATCTATCCTTCATCAGTTATTTTCCTACCTTTCTAATCTTCTTCTTATTGGAAAGCGGAAGTGAGAGGTATCACTGCTGAGAGTAGAAGATTTTCACACACAATATTAATCACACTTTTATTGATAATGCTTCACTGATTATATAAGCTCTCACACTTCTCTCTGACTTTTACTCTCACTCAACTCTCATACTTTTACAATACGAATTACAACCTATATATAGACAAAACTGAAGAAGAAATAAATATAGGCAAAACCTAAGAAGAAATAAAAGATGTGGTAAACTCACATTTATTGTTCAAATCACTAAATATATTACGAAAGCTCAAAAAATCTTCAAGCCTGATAAGAAATAGTTCTCCACGTTTTATTTCTTCTTCTTCCAAATCTTATCTCACTTGCCTTTCAAGCCTTATCACCAAGCCTACATTAGAACAATTGAACCACAATTTTGTCATTCAAGGCTTTCAAGCTTACTTTTCAACACTACTCCCATTCCGTTATCAGAAACTGAATAGCAATAAGCACAATAGGTAGAAATTTACAAATTAGACAAAATAGAAAAGCTATTAATGAAAATCAGAACGAATTATGGCAGAGAATCGAGGGTTAATTAACAAATTAATTTACCCCCAAAAAACATCCACATGCATTGGTTGACTGTTATTATTGTTCCCTATAAATAAAAGAAATTGCAGACCACAGAAACGAACTCTTCCGGGTTTGGGTGATGGATATATAAGCTCTCCCCAACTATATGGAAATGCTTTCTCCTAGTGCTTCTCTTGCATGCATCAGGTATATTAATATTGAAAACAGGCATGCTTATGCTTATCTGTATGTGGTCTAACTATTGCAGATAAACCACACTCAATTTACATCCTAAAAGATAAGGAAAACGCACAAGAGTAATTTGGATTACAAGTAGTTGCAGATCACTGGGTTGAATTTATTAGTTGTTTCATGAAACTAACTACACCAAATCCACAGACCTGTTTCTTTATTTGCACTCTAAACAACTTTGCACTTGGAGTATTCTTCCACGGGTTCCTGCTTCTACTTTAGTTCGCTTGGAGTATTCTTCCATGGTTTTCTTCCTCAGTAGCTGCAAAATTAAACAGAATATATCATGATGATCTCCAACTCTCCATATTCACCCCATTGATCAATAGCCAAATCTCGATAAATGAACATTAAGATCAAAATATATTTACCTTGGTGGGGATTGGTAGAAACAGGGATGGGAGGTGACAAATTTGCAGCTCTGGTTGCTGAAAGGAAGGAGGACTCATAGTTTCGAAGCAACGAAGTTGCAGCCTCTTGCTTCTGTTGCAGATTAGTAGAGACAGGAACAGGCGGTGATAAAGGTGTAGCTCTGGTTGCTGATTGGGAAGAGGAAGAATCATCACTGTGAAGCAACGAATTCACGGCTCCTTTCACCTTCTCCACCACACCCACATCTCCAGTAACTCTCCTTGGACTAATTGCCTCCGTTATCGCCTGAGAAAGTGCTCTCTCGTCTTCCCCAGGCTCGAACTTGTTCATCAAGTACTCCTTCACCGAAACACCTTTATCCCACATTTCAGAACCTTTTCCCAGTTTTATCATTCCATTATCAGCAGCAGAATCATCCCCAGTGTCTGTTGCAACAGTCAGGCCTGCGATTTTTGAAGCAATTGCATGAGTTGCGTCCGATACAGCAGCATATGCTGGTCCAAGCTTGTCAGAGACAGTTTCGGATATTGTTTTGTTAGGCTTTTCCTTTTCTTGTTCGGCTTCGTTTTTTGCACTGCTTAGCAAAACACGATTCTCAGAAACCACAGGGATCGCTCTGGGGTGCTGCCGCGCTGTCTCTTTGTAGGGCTCAGGTGCCATCTCTGATTCATACACTGGAATTGAACAGATGAAACAAGAAGAAGTTTGTCAAAACTTTATATTCGAGAAAATCAGAATTGTTATTTCTACTGTTTGATAAACCGATTAGAGCTTGGGATTGGATTCGTAAGGTGATGGTATTAGTAATATTGTGTTTGATTTCCAAAATTGGTCCGGATTGGTAGTCCCATGGGATTAATAATCCGGCCCATAGGAGGTATTAGCAATACCCCTGGGACTTGGTATTCGTAGTCCAATCCCGACTCCTTCCCATTACCAATCCCTTCTCATTACCAATTTCTTCTATCAATCCAATCACATCATCTAATCCCATCTCAAACAAACATGATATTAATAATCCCATCATCTAATCCCATCCAAAACAAACATACTCATTATTAATCCCATCTCATTAACAATCCCATCTTATTACCAATCCCAATCCTAATCCCATCTCCTTACGAATTCCATCCATCTATCACTGTTATCAAACGGGGCCTAAGAACTTAGATTTTGGAAAAGCTGTATTATCCAGTTTTCGTTTCAGAAATAGTTTTTCAAAACATTCTTTATAAAGCCAATTTAGTTGGAATATTTTGAAACTTAATTTGATGGAATTTTTCTGAAAATTACCATTTTAAAGAAAGCCCCAAAAAGACGTTTCGAAATTCTCCAAAACAATTTTCATGTGAAAACAAATACAACAAAAAAATGATGGGTATTGTGTTTTCAAAAACAATTTCCTGAAAAAGAGTGCTAAAGAAATGATTCTCAAATAGCAACCCAATGTGGATGATGTTTCTCAGAATCAACTTTGAAGCTAATTTAAAAGCTGGTTTAGGCTCAAAAGCTGATATGAAAGTCGTGGCAAATACACTAGCACAGCTTTTGGAGGCGCCAAATGTAAAAATACCCCTCCAATAGCTATCGCAAACACACCGGGAAGTTTGAACTTTCAATGCATGTTTTGTTATAGTCCCCACAGATGCTTATCCAACTTGGAGGGGATGTTTAAGGATTTCATTACTGCTTATGAGTTCAAATTCAACTTTCTGTTTCTTAACAAGGAAGAATCTTGATTGCCAAATTCAAGCTTGAGGATACTCAACCTTTGCAGCTCAGGGCTAAAATATTGATTTCTGTAACTAACATGGTCTGATACCGGTTCAAGGGGCCTCTGAAAATAAGAACCCTGATCCGCTAGAAAATAAAATATGCCGAACAAACAGGACATTTTTTTTTTTCAAAGAAAAAGGATAGAAAATTAGATAATTGTGAAGATTGTGATGATTTTACTTGGGGCTCCGAGATATTCTGAATCTTCCTCATGTTCATCCTCCTCCTCCTCCAAGGTAACTCCCACTGAGGGTGACCCGGTATCCTCATGCCCATGCTTCTTCTTGCTGAGACTATTCTTCATCTTCTTAGCCGTCTCCTTCACTTTTGCGAGAACCGATTTCTTGTTATGGTGGTCATCATGTTCTCCATGCTCATGGTCCTTCCCAAGTGTAGTTGTTGGACTTGATGCACAGCTCGAGGCATCGCCTGATATCAAAGTGTGCTACGTTAGAATGTAGACAATGCCTTCTCTATCAATGCAAAACAGACCTTTTTTTTTTTTCCCACAAAAGTCTCCAGAATGCTGCTGTTTTAGCAGCACTGCTTTCATTCTCATTGGGCCTACCCATCTGCATTCTTGAAAATAATCCATGAAATTTTCTGGTTCTATAGTACTAACGGGTAAAACATTCATAGAGTTCTATTATGCCTAATATACTTGTTAATCCAAATGAGTGGAAAAAGGCAAGCTCTATTCATCATTAATTGTGCAATACTCATCTCGTATATGTGTACGATTCAAATATAATACGTATACTTTTTTTTGGAGTATTTGTGCTTCATAATAAGGAATTCACCATGGAGAAGCTGTTCAAAAGTTGGGGAGGCACGACCCCTCGGAGTTGTAGGTGTCCCAGCAGTGTTGATCTTTCGCAAGCCATTCGGTTGGGCCATTGCCACGAATCGACTGCAACTGGTTTTGAGTTCCTGCCCTGTTAACACAATTTTTTCCAATAACTATTAAGTTTGTGTCCAGATCCCTATGCCTTACCTGTTCCTTACACTGGTATCTGTATCGTCAAATTGGGAGAAATTTAAGAGCAAGCAACAATGTTCATGCATTAGTTGCGGAGAATTTGTGGAATCAAATTGTACTTGGTCACCCACCAATATTTCCAATCCAAATATAGCAGTTTTGACTGGGCCTTGGAGAAACTATCTTCCACTTCCATAGCCTTCTGCTTTGGCGTGGATTTGCTTTCAGTCTGTGCTGCTAAATTGTCACAAAAAGGAGATTTCTTAGGCTAAACTTTATCATTCTACAAAAGGGAAAACGGAAGGAAAAAATAACAGAAGAAACCTATGCTTGGATCAACCTGTGGCTATTTTTGGATACTGGAGTTATAGTGGGATTTGGGGAGAGAGAAGACAAGGAAAAAGGACTAGTGAAAGTATTTTTTTTTTCTCTCTTCTCCATTGCCTTCTCTTTCCCTCTGCAAATCCTTCCAAACACAATTTTCCACACATTTTGGTCTCCATTTATAGAAAAACGGAGCAGCATACACTGTGAAATCAATGACTTCCCAAACCTAAAAGATATGGTCTATTATGCTCCATCAGAAGACTTCACATTTATGGTCAAGATTTGATTTTTGAGGTGCAATATTCAATCTTACAACTAGTTGTGCAGGCAAGACAAGTATCCAAACAGGTTAAATTGTAACATATTCATGAACTAGTCGACATATTACCAAAGAAAAGACACTTTTCAACGTCTTGCTTCATTTCTAGATTTAAAGCCTGGAAAATCAGGTTTAGTGCCCAATCCTACTGCAATTTCTATAACAGGAAAATAATTGGGAGAGTCGAAATGGTGAATCAAGAATCGGATTGACCCTTTTCCAAATCGTTAATCATACTAATTCTGTCCACTTTCAAAAATACATAGGAAAATGTATCTATGCACCTATATAATGAAGATACATTGTGAAGTTGAAACATTTGAGCTCAAATCAACATTGGAGTTTGTTTTGTATTATTATTTGATGAGGGGAAAGATCTAGGTTTCTGTACTTGTACCAGTTTCCTTTTTTCCCCCAATAGACCAGCTCACCGTTCTTCCACTACACGTTAAGCCCACAATCAGAGGACTATGATGACTTTGAAAAACCGACGGGAACAAGCAACAAGCATCAGTCCCCTCGTCATCAATTCAAATCCAGCTAGAACCGGGCTTCTTTCTAACTCCTCTATCAAACATAAGCTTTCGTACTCCAGCTGCATCATCCCAGTAACCTCCATTTGCCAACACATTTGCTAGAAGTATGTAAGTAGCAGGATCACTTGGGTAAAGCTCCACAAGCTTTCTTGCAGAACGCACTGCAATTTCTGTGTTTCCATGAACTTGACAAGCACTTATAAGAGCTTTGAGGACTTGAGGTCCCGGATCTAGTGGCATGTTATTAATAAAGGCTTCCGCTTCATGGAGATACCCAGCTCGACCATAGAGATCCACAATACAGGCATAATGCTCTAATTTTGGCGGTTGAAGGGCATCATCACTTTTCATCAATTCAAAATACTGAAGTCCCTTGTCTAGCAACCCAACATGGCTACAACCAGAAAGCACAGCCAAGAAGGTGGTCAGATCAGGTTTAATCCCAGTTCTTCTCATTTGTTCAAACATTTCAACAGCTTCCCTACCATACCCATGGTGAGAAAAGCCCGAAATCAGTGCATTCCACGAAATCAAATCGTGTTTCCGCATTGATAAAAACACCTCTTTCGCAATACTAATTTTGCCGCATCTTGCGTACATGGAGACAAGCGCATTCTGTACATACACATTTGAAGTGTAACCTGTCTTGAGAACCAAACAATGAACTTGTTTCCCCACTTCAAGAGCTGAAATAGTGCCCGTTGCTCTCAAAATGCTCGTGAATGTGAAGAAGTCTACAGTAATGCCTTCCTGCCTCATTTTAGAGAAGCATATGAGGGCATCATGACCATCTTCTAAATTAGAGAAACCAGTAATGACTGCACTCCATGCAACTTGATCCCATATTGTTACACCTGAGCAAACCCTGTAGAAGTCCTCTAAGCTACTGCTACATTTTGCATATGCAGTTACAAGTGTAACTGCTACGTAAGAATTGGACTCTAGACCTTCTTTACTGATGCAACAGTGGACTTGCTTGCAGTGATCCAAATCATATTGAGAATGAAACGAACTCAACAAACTAGTGTAAGTTACATCACTTGACTTGAGACCTGAACGCGAAATTTCTCTAACTAAAATCATCGCCTCAAAAGGTTGTTGATTCTGAGCATACCCAGTCACTAAAGAAGTCCAGGTAACAACATTTTTCTCCGGCATCTCATCAAAAAATCTCCTTGAAGCATCAATACTCCAACACTTCGAGTACATATCAATTAAACCCGTCCCCACAACAACATGAAAGCAGAACCCAGCTTTCAAACTAAACCCATGAACCTGAGCACCCAATTCTCGGGCTTCTAACTGCACACAACCGACCAGAACAGTTGAAACACTAATGGGCGACAAAAACATTTCCCCCTTGAGCATCTCTAGAAACAATCCGACAGCTATTTCGGGGTATTGGGTATGTACATAAGCAGACATCAAGGAATTCCAAGCCACCACATTTCTGTCAGGCATTTCATCAAACACTCGTTGACAACTTGAAATAACACCGCATTTACCGTACATATCGACAAGAGCACTGTTAATGTACACATTTGAACGGAAACCCATTCTGATAACTGCAGAATGGAGTTGAATGCCCAAGTGAAGAAAACAGGACTTGGCGCAAACGGATATGAGTTTGTTGAGAATGTATGGAGTTTGTTCAGAGTCTTCAGACCCATGTTGGTGTAACTGAGCCAAGAGATTCGGGTCCAATGGGTTCTGGAGGTGGGTCGTCAAGAAAGCGCGGGGAAATGTCTGGCTGGTGGTTTTTGATGCGTTTTGTAAGGTGCAGCGTAGGTGAAAAGTAGGGATTCTTAAACTCATCTTCTCACCATCTCCTCATCGTTTTGATCTGGGTACACAGGAAAAATGTGGCTTATCATTTCTCCCAAAGTAAAAGAGCCTTACCATGGTTCATACTCCATTGTTTGCTATTAGCTTATAATCCACTATTAGTATTATTAATTTTGAGTCAACGGCAAATACAATGGGACGAATTTACGAGAGAGACCAAAGAGAAGTGATCTCAAAATAAATAAATAAAAAAGTAATAGCAAATCTTAGTCCAAAAGTTCTCCACCCAAACACTTAACTAAATACTATAATTTTTTTTAGGATACTCATTTATGTGTCTCCGCAAAGGCACATCTGTCATAATAAGGTCTGGTTCCATTAAGAGAAATAAACACTTATTTTTTAAATAAATACTTTAATTTTAAATTAAAAATAATGTATTGTGAAATAATAACTTGTCTAGTAAAACAAAAAATAAATAATTAAAAAATAAAAATCTTAATAAAACGGAAGTTATCCTTTCGTATCAACCAAATTGAAGGATACTCAAATGGCATAAACTAAGAGGGGACAAAGAAATAAGTATATACTAAATCAATTGTGGTTTGAATTTCTGAAAAATACACTCCAAACCAATATTTGAGATATGAGACAAAATACTAATCCATTCAAAATGACTCCAAAACGGTAGATATTTTGCAACAAAAAAAATAAATAAATAAACTTCACGCCCTTCATTTGTATTTGTGTAAACCTATTATAACTTTATCTTTTTGTTAATTCCCTTTTCACATATAGAACATAATAATATGATAATTTCAATATAACAAAAAAGAAGAAGAACATATATGGTGAAAAAACAGTACTACGATCAATTTTCAAAAAATTAAGCAACAATAGCATGAAACCAATAAGGAAAATCAGTACTAATTTTTTGGATAAATATTTATATTTTAAATTAAAAATGATGCATTATGGAGTAAATAAATTGCACAAGTAACAACGCACTAAACTTTGAAAACCGTACGAGTAAAACTCCCACCGTAACTACCAACACTCACCTATACTAACCCACGTTCAGAAAACCTACCCCCGGCTCTCTCTCTCTCTCCCTCTCTCTCTCTCTGCTTCTGTCGCCTCCCCCTTATCCCCACCATGGCCGCAACCGGCCACTTCCTCAACCTCAACCGCGCCTCCTCCCTCACCTCCCGCCGCAACAACTCCCCCCGCTCCCCCTCCCCCACCCGCCTCCTCCCCCCCACCGTCAAATGCAACCTCTCTTCCCCTCACCATGACCCCCACAACCATAAACCCCTAAATAAAAAGTCCACCGCTCCTAATGACCATGATAAGCCCCTAAATAAATCTAACCCCTTGCCTCCCCTCGCCAAAACCCTAGCTCTCTCCGCCGCCACCGCCCTCCTCTTCAACCTCGCCTCCTCCTTCTCCGGTGGTGGCTTCTCCGGCGGCGGAGGCGGAGGCGGAGGTGGAGCCGGCGGAGGAGATGGAGGTGGCGGAAATTTCTGGTCGAGGCTGTTTTCTTCTCCCGCGATCGCCAAGGACGACGAAAACGACGAGGAATCCGAGGACTGGGACCCGCACGGCCTCCAGGCCAACGCCACGATCCGGCTCGGCAAGCTCGACGCCTTCAAGAGGTACAAGGTCTCCGACCTCTCCTTCTACGACCGCAGCCAGCGCGCCGTGGTGGGCGCGGAGGACTCCTTCTTCGAGATGGTCTCGCTCCGCCCCGGCGGCGTCTACACCAAGTCCCAGCTCCAGAAGGAGCTCGAAACCCTCTCCACCTGCGGCATGTTCGAAAAGGTCGACCTCGAGGCGAAAACGAACCCTAACGGAACCATCGGTATCACAATTTCG
Organism: Rhododendron kiyosumense; assembly: GCA_019656275.1. Classification (NCBI taxonomy): domain Eukaryota; kingdom Viridiplantae; phylum Streptophyta; class Magnoliopsida; order Ericales; family Ericaceae; genus Rhododendron; species Rhododendron kiyosumense. The sequence goes on along the minus strand of BPLS01000469.1, from coordinate 147,614 downwards.
TTCTCAGAGAGCAAGTGGCAGTCTGCCAATTCATTTAAGTGCATTAACGTGGGGTTAATGCCGCAGTCAAAGCCGATCGAGATGAGTCCTAATATGACCGAGAGGGAGCAGATGGAGTACACTAGGAGTCTAGAGAGGGAGTATAACAGGAGGGTAGACGCGTCGAGGCCGTGTTTGTTGCCGAGGGGGGTGAAGGAGGAGGTGTTGAGGATGTTGGGGGAGCAAAACTCGGTGAGTGCTAGGTTGTTGCAGAGGATAAGGGACCATGTGCAGAAGTGGTACCATGATCAGGGCTACGCGTGTGCGCAGGTTGTGAATTTCGGGAACTTGAATACCAAGGAAGTGGTGTGTGAGGTGGTGGAAGGGGATATTACCCAGATGGTGATTCAGTTCCAGGATAAGCTTGGGAATCTGGTGGAAGGGAATACCCAGCTGGGAGTTGTGGAGCGAGAGTTGCCTAAACAGGTCGCGATGCTTGTTTTGATTCTTTGGCATTGCTAGTTTATACTACTAATTTTTCACTAATTGTTCTAGTTGTAGTTTCTGGTGGTGTTAATTGCCTAATTTTGGTTATGTAGCTTGCCATTTTTGCCTGGTTTGTTCTTTGTTTTGATCTGGTAGGATTTGGTTTATTAGTTTCCTTTGTTGCGATTTTATTAGTTTGCCTTACAATTCATGTTTTGTAGACAATGTGGATTATTCAATAGATGATTAATTAGTTTAGCTATGATAAATTATCGAAAAAAAATTTTGGTTTCTGTTGCTTCACTCTTTGCCTCATAGTTTATAGTTCAACAATTAGTTGATTCAATTCAAGTTTTCGCAGTTAATTGCTGATATGGATTGTTTTTTGGTTTGATCTGTTAGAACTTACTTCATTAATATCCTTTCTCGTGATTTGATTCATTTGCTGTTATTAGTTCTCTCTGTAGACATTGTGCGCTGTGCAATTTTTTGTTATGGAATAGGCTGGTGTAGCTTTGTGAAATTATCTGTATGGGTCTAGAGGGGTGCTTTGCTGATTTGCTTGCCAAATTTATGTTTTGTTTGCAGCTCCAAGAAGGGCATGTTTTTAATATAGAAGCCGGCAAACAAGCACTGAGGAACATAAACTCACTTGCTTTGTTTTCAAATATTGAAGTCAACCCCCGACCAGATGAGAACAACGAAGGGGGAATTATTGTGGAGATAAAGCTCAAGGAACTTGAACAGAAGTCAGCTGAAGTCAGCACTGAGTGGAGTATTGTCCCTGGACGTGGAGGTCGTCCTACCCTGGTATATAAGTTAACTTGTTAATTATTCTCTGTTAGACATTGATTGGGTTTTCTGTTTTACATGATTACTATTTCTAATTATGCACATGTTCTTCAGGCTTCATTTCAGCCTGGTGGAACTGTCTCATTTGAGCATCGGAACCTCAACGGGTTAAACAGGTCCATTCTTGGCTCAGTGACTACTAGCAACTTCCTCAATCCTCAGGTAATCTTCATTAAATGTGTAATGTTACATGATTGTGTAATGTTACCTTTTCCATTTTTTGTACCCTAACAATTTGGCTCTTCTTTCTGAAGGATGATCTTTCATTTAAGCTCGAGTATGTGCACCCATATCTGGATGGTGTTACTGACCCTCGCAATCGGACCTTCCGAACAAGCTGCTTTAACAGCAGGAAACTAAGTCCAGTCTTCACAGGTGGGCCAGGGGTGGATGAAGTCCCCCCAATATGGGTTGATCGTGCTGGGGTCAAAGCCACCATTACAGAGGTAGTATTCCCCGGTGTGCATATTGTAATGCCTTTCTGTCTGCGTAGTTTATACATTTGATTAATTGATATTTGCCTTGCAGAATTTCACCCGTCAAAGCAAATTCACCTATGGGCTTGTCATGGAAGAGATAACTACACGCGACGAAAGCACTCACATTGCACCAGCTGGTCAAAGGGTGTTGCCAAGTGGAGGAATTAGTGCTGATGGGCCTCCAACAACACTCAGTGGCACTGGCATCGACCGAATGGCATTTGCTCAGGCAAATATTACCCGTGATAACACCAGGTTTGTGAATGGAGCAATTGTTGGTGAGAGGAATGTCTTCCAGGTGAGTCTTTTAAGCTGATCTCATTCTTTATTGAAGGGTATCTACTATCAGATGATTTGAATTGGGTTCCATAATATTTGATGTTCACATTAGCATTTGAATCCCTTTGTACAATATGCTGTTGTGTGTGTCGTGTGATACACTTTAAGGAGTTCATTCTCGTCAAGGATTGTTCCCAATTGGCCAGTGTTTTTGTCTGTCGAGGTTTTTCTGTATTGTTGCTTTACAACTTCATAATTACCTCCGCTGACATGTTTCCACGTCTGACGGGTGTTTCCTTATTTAGCAAGTACATATTGAGTGTCCCTGGAAGTTGGAATATATTTAGGCCATCCAATTAACTGGTTGTTTTTGTAATGTCATTTTGGGTGTGATGAAGCAGTGATTTGACCAAAGTCTGAAGAACCATGCTCTGTACTATTGTTTAAATACCCTTTTTAGTCTCTTCTCCCTCGCACAATTAATGAGGTCTGTTATTGAATATTCTGCATCACTAGTTGAATTCAGCAGCTGAAAGAATAAAGGCTGATAGAAGTTTCTGTTTTAGGGGTAAAGGATTTTCATTTAATTATCCAAGTCAGTATTTTTATGTTTTCTTTTGGTATCATATCTATGTTATCTTCAAGTTCAATAACCTTCATACCTACTATGATAGAGTTCATTGCCATTTTTACTACATGCTTAAAGTTTGAAATTGCAGCTTGACCAAGGCCTTGGCATCGGCAGCAAGTTTCCATTTTTCAACCGCCACCAGCTTACATTGACCCGATTCATCCCATTAAAGCAAGTGGAAGAAGCTGCCGGTAAACCACCACCACCTGTGCTGGTCCTCCATGGCCATTATGGCGGTTGTGTGGGAGACCTCCCAAGTTATGATGCTTTTACACTTGGTGGCCCTTATTCTGTGAGGGGTTACAACATGGGAGAGATAGGTGCAGCTCGTAATATCCTTGAGGTAGGACTTCGTTGGTGTTGACTTTAAGTTTTAGCTTTGTACTGGCCTTCTTTTTTGGTCCTTTTTGAACTTTTTTTGTTTTGGATCAAAAAAGTTAGTAGTGTTTTACTTCGTCTCGATATGAGAAATTAAAAAAAAAGGTGCAAAAATCCACTGAACACAAAAATAAGCCAAAATTTCCCGGTTATTTTGGTTTGTCTTTTTTGGATTTTTTCAAATTTGATCTCTATTTTTTTAGATTTCCAAGCCTTCTCGTCGAGACAAATCATAACCCTAAAATATTGACCAGAAGCTAAAAATTAGAAGACCGAAATAAGCTTAAGAAAGAGTCAAAAGTGGATTCATACCTAAGACTGATCATATCCAGGTCTTTCTATAATAAACCAGCTGATGGTCTCTACAAAACGACGATAAGTATGGCTGTGTTGGTGATTCTGGTGCTTAATTTCTGGTTCTAATCTTTTCCTGCAGCTTGCTGCTGAGTTGCGGATACCTGTGAGGAACACGCATGTTTATGCATTTGCGGAACATGGGAATGACTTGGGAAGTTCGAAGGATGTTAAGGGAAATCCAACGGCGGTCTATCGGAGAATGGGTCATGGTTCCTCATATGGTGCTGGAGTCAAGCTAGGTCTAGTAAGAGCAGAGTATGCTGTCGACCACAACAATGGGACTGGTGCCATTTTCTTCAGATTTGGGGAGAGATTTTGACTTGTATTTCTTAAGATATTTAAATTTTGTGATTAGGCGCATTCAGTTTATTTGGTGGAGGGAGCAGGGGAGGATTCTTGAAGCAAAATTTTACTAGATGTTTCACAAGCTTTAGTTGAGACATACAGATATTTCAGTTGTACCGGAATTCATGCTTTTGGTTGTTAAATTTTGATCCTTGTATTCCTGTTTGTGTGCATTATTTGGGTGTTGGTATTCCTACAATGAACTGGAAGCATATGAAATCACCGGTCCATATAAAATGCCGTCTGGCAGAAGAAAGTTTCTCAAACAACAGAGTGTTAAGTAGGCAACAGACGTACATTCTCAAACCCACCATAAATACATGGATTCTAGTTTCACCCTTGTGTGGAAGAAACAAAAGTGCTAAAAAATGACCCTTGAGAGAAAATAATCTACATAACCTGAGGTCAACAATTTCTGCACAAGCAAAAATGCCTTTTCCAAGTAAAGCTCAGAAATGTGAGCCTCCCATTTCTGTACTCATTGATCGTGGGCATCGATTCTGTGCTCCCCTTCACTGTCTTCAGACAAACAACACCACCAGATGGTCAATCCCTTTCACAGACCCAAATCCTTTTTCAATTGATTAAGGGTGGCTTCAATCTCATCAATATCTTCCTGAATGCTGCTCTTCTTGGTAGCTTCTGCTTGACTACCACTTCCCCTTCTCTCCGATCCGTAGTTTCTAAGTTCTTCTCCTTCATCCTTTCCTGCATCGTCCTCAGCATCAACGATGCTCAGCTCTTTCTCTAAGAACTCAACAAATTCTTCCCCAATTTCCTGTCAAGCAAATTTCACTTGTTTTACCGACTCTCACAATAAGAACTTCATACACTGATAGTTGCAAAGGTTATCAATTTTCTTGCATTTATTTGTTCTCATTGAATCTTACCGCCAATTCCTCCCACAAGCCCTTGGGTTTTCCTTGTGAAGAAGCACTAGACTCCCAGTTCCTGAATTCTTCTTGAAGGTCCTTAAAGAAGTCCTCTGTGACAGCAAATCAAAACTTCAGTAGCACGATAAGGAAGGATTTTAATGAGCAAGACAAAAAGATTAAAATGCTGGGCAAGATTGGGACATGATCAGAAGTTAACTTTATGGCACTCGTGGCATTGGTAATTCTACCTATTGTTAATTGGGCATCCCTCAAAAAGTTACCTGCAGCATGAAGGGGCTTAACATAAGCACATTCAGAAGCAACTCCTTCGGAAGAAGGCAACAAAACGCAATAATGCCACAGACCTCTGAGTTACCCAGTAGTCGGAGGCAAAACTATATGCAGTTAACATTGCACTCAAATGTGCTGCTCAAAGGATCGAACAGGGAACCTTGCAAGAAAAGACTAATCTAATTTAATGGTGCAAAACAACCTAGAATTACTTACTAGTTGGGATAACTAACATGTCAACATGCTTGTTAAATGTATTCAGAAAAGTATGTGAATAAGGCTCTCGCCAGCTCATGCTACCATGACCACAAAAACATTTTGGCTTTGAGGCAGGTACCACTCTCGGAAATACGGCACGCTACTGAGATGCAATGAAAATTGATAAGACCTTCAAATACATAATCATATAACCAAGTCCAAAAAGTATTGACGATATAATTTTTTTACCGAAGCCATAGAACTCTTCTTCATCCTGAGTATTCCAACTTTGGTTTCTTCCAGCTGTTGAATATGAATAATCGGATGTCTGATTTCCAGCCTCATATCTCTTCCGAGATTCAGAGTTAAGCAATGTATTGTATGCATGCTTTATTCTCATAAATTTCTCCTGAGCATTTGCCTGCAAAACGAAGGAATTGCAAAAGCTTAAGCTTAAATAAACAGGGTAAAAGATACACGAGTTACTTAACCACAGATATGTCATACACAGGATTTGTCATCACAGGATTTTGCCCTCGCCATCAGCTTTAACATAGCTGGAATGTGCCAAATGTGGAAAACTTATAACACTAGCTGCTTGTATCCTTCTTAACAGAGCCACATGGCTGATGTTCCAACAAAATTCAAAGTTGCACAAAACTGCTCAACATGACTTACTGTGAAAAGCTATAAACTATGGGACTAACTGTATGAATGTGCAGAATGTGGCATACACTGAAAGAAGGATAGCTTAGTCAGAACTCAGAAGTGAGTAGGAAATACAGATCAAGCATTGACCTATACATACACCAAATCTTAGCCTTCTATCCAACAATTTCTCGTTTGCAAATACCACCTTAGTGGAAATAAGATGAGAATAAAACATGAAGGGCAGGCACGTAGCTATGAGGTGTTCCGAAATGATTAGATAAACTCGAAAAGGCTTCTACAGCTAACCTCAGGCTTTCAACATAAAGCTTTTTGTGGCTTAATACAGATGATGATGTGAAGAAATCGCTCGACTTTGTTTGGTTCTCCTCTCAGAAATAATCTCTCCAAAATTTTTGACTGTTTCGTCATCCATGTTTTTTCATCTTTAGTGATTTTTCGCCAATTTTTTTTACTTATTTTATACTTTTTGGATCTACATAGCATACCTCTATTCAAAAAGTAAAAGAGTTTGTTAAAATGTTAAAAAAATTTACTAAAGACGAAAAAATTCACAAACCTATAGAACTTTTTTATCTCAAAAATAATTCTCAGTTTTCAGTAGTTTACAAGAGATGAAAGAATTAAGGAGAAAAAACCTGAATCTGGGCAAGGAAACATGTAGGAACCCTAATTGGGTCAAACCTCCATTATAGGTAACCAGATGACTGGTTTATTGATCAACCATCGTGATAATTCTCAACACCAGCCACTTAAACAAACCATCCTCATTAATGAATTTCTCAGCTATCAAATTGACTACCATAAATAAGTAGATTGTTAAAGATAAAATGGTTGATTGGAGCCGTCCTCACAAAAATGTGTGCTCCTCCAACTTTACAGTGAAATTGTGAAAAGGCCCAAAGCAAGCATAATGGCTAGACTCCAACATGAAACCTTCAAACTCTAAATATCAGGTTACTTATGTGATTTAAGTGGCAACTCAGAAGAACCTGAGTCAAACGCTACGGGTCAACAGACTCAACACAATAATAAAGCACATAACTAAACCGCGTTATTCAATCATCCCTCTGTCCAAAGCCGATAAAGAGAGCCATATGAGATGATACATTTACCAAAGCAAACAAAGCCAAATCCTAGTATCGGATTTCAGGAAATCTGTGGATTACTAGACTAAACTCTGTGTAATCTTTTCTATTTATAAAGGGAGAGCACCTCTTTTGTGTGGACTCCCTTTTGAGGCAAGCTCACAATTTCCCCATGCCAAAATTATCCCCACAAATCTTTGTCCTCCATAAATCAAGCACTCTATATTTTGTATATAACTACAAGGGGTAAACATGGAAAACCCCTTCACGTATTTGGTAACCACTCCTGCTCTCTCTTAAACCATGTAACCTCTCTCCATAGGAAAACCACTTCCCCTATTTGCAATAAGCCCGTGGGAAATCAATCTTCGTCGGATGAAAAAGAAGATTGATCAAACCAGAGAGATATCCAAGTCGACATCCATAGAGATATCCTCTTCATGTATTTCTTTACATGCCTCTACCCAATGACTGCAGAAATTGGCAAATCAGTTTGGCACTTTTAGGCCTTCATCATCAGAGGCTTACAGAGAGTTTTAGGTGGGTTGCAGCCATCTTTTAGGCCTTTATTTATTTCTACTTTTTGTGTACATAATTTTACACAACTCTCATAAACTATGCATAAGCATCGCGTGTGCTACGACTTCTAGCATAATTGAATTGTCACCTTCCAATTACCTTAAATAAATTTTTTACCTCGATTATAACACAAAATTTTAAATAATTCCGCTTAATACAGCCGACTATCTAAACATTACGACTATCGAAATGCAAAGAAACCAAAAACATCTACTCCTATCTTCATACATAAAATAGAGTTTGCTAAGCACTACTACATACCTCTTTGTTGACATCCGGATGGTATTTAAGAGCAAGTTTTCGATAAGCTCTTTTGATTTCATTGGGAGTTGCAGAAGCAGAAACCCCCAACACCTCATACGGAGACTCTTTGCCGCTGGCTTTCACAACAATAGAATGATTGCTTCTCCTCTTGTTTAGAAACCTGTAACCTGTTGAGAACGATTGCGGTGCATAAACGAGGTTGGAATTGCCTCCATAGGCAATTCTGCAAATGGGCATCGAAGATTTCGAAAGACAACGATGAGTATGTTTCGAACCCAGATGAGGAACAGCCAAGATATTGGTTTCTGTAAGGGACAGAGACTCCATTAAGACATCGTGTTGTGGGTATGGGGAAATCTATCCCAATGGAGCTAAACATCGACGGTTTGAAACTGATGATTACTCCGAAGCAGTTTACTAAAATGCCCATTGAATTGTTCGGTAGTATTTTGGAGTATTTTTGTGCTGACGAGAACCCGACCTTAAATTTTAGGAAAATTTATATAAATGGTCCTCTTAGTTTCAATCGAGCTTCATTTTCGTCCTCCAAGTATCAATTGCAACTCTTTTGACCTTCAAATTTGATTTTCGTACTAAATTGGTCAAATTGATGACTTTTGTCAGCCAAACTAGATGAAAAAAACAAGATTGATGGCAATTTGAACATTGCAGTTTGTACCAAATTGGTCCAATTGATGACATATGCCCTCAATCTGATTTTTTCCGTCCAATCTGGCTAACAAACGTTATCAATTGGACCAACTTGGTATGAAAATCAAACTTGAAGATCAAAAGGGTTGCAATTGATACTTGGAGGACGAAAATGAAACTTGGGTGATACTAGGAGGATCATTTCTATAAATTTTCCCAAATTTTATGTACTGAAAAATTGTTATACCTCTCTTTCCACTACTGTATGAAAGCAGAGGTACTGACATTTTCTAATAAAGTGATATAAGGTGCGAGAACTCTTAGTTGAACTCTAAAAGTGGGGTAAATCTGAGGTGCAAAAACCTTATGTTGGACTCTAAAAGTGGGGGGGGGGGGGGGGAGGGGGGTTGTGTGTGTGTGTGGGCTTCTCACCAATTACTAATAGTAGCCTGTGACGATTCCAGAAATTTTACAATGGTGTTCATATTTAATGGGGTTAATTACTTGTTGCCCCCTCTATCTATACCCGTTTTCCACTATACCCCTCATACTATAAAATGATAGTACAACCTACCCCCTTTATGTATTAGAAATGGCCATAAGCCAAACTCTGCTAACAGAAGTTAGTGTGATTACAAATGAACCCTTGGTTAGCCCTAGGTATGGCGGGAATGGGTAGCAGAATTTTTTTACGGGAATGGAAGGAGTACATTGGAACCGAGTAGCGTTAGACTAGTAGAGAATGTTGTCTATCCATTGAAAGTAGAAAGGCCGCATGTTAATATTCCTCAAGTCCGGTCTGAGGTTTGAACAATGGGTATCTAAACTATCTATCCAATTTCAAGATGATGGAAGTCTCTTGATTCTGAAATGGTGTTTTCTTCCTACCCGCCCTTTTCCAATTCCGTCGAATGACTCCCCTAAAGGCCCACCAGTTAATCCCCATCAGTCATCGTTCTTTCGGAACATCATACAATGAAATCTACACAAATTGCATTGAATCATACACTCGTGATCGGGCACTGCAATCAGGCAGGGTACTACATGCTCACCTGATCATCACTGGGTTAGCTCGTTTGACCCATTTTGCCTCTAAGCTCATAGCCTTTTACACCGAGTGCAGACGATTGCCTGATGCCCGGAAACTGTTCGACAAAATTCCCCAACGAAATGTCCGCCGTTGGATTGTTCTGATCGGGGCCTACACCCGCCGTGGCTTCCACCGTGAGGCTATGGGTTTCTTTTCTGATATGCAGAGAGAAGGTGTAAGACCCAGCAAGTTTGTTCTCCCCAGCATTCTCAAAGCCTGTGGACACCTCTCGGATCAACTAACTGGAGAGAAGATATACGCTGTAGTTCTCAGACACAATTTTGGTTCCGATGCGTTTGTTAGTAGTGCATTGGTAGACATGTATTCAAAATGCGGGCAAATTGAGAAGGCGAGGCGGGTTTTTGATGGGATTGTTGGGAAAGATGTAGTTGCATTGAACGCTATGGTTTCAGGTTATGTTCAACATGGGTCTGTTAGAGATGCATTTTGTTTGGTCGAGGAAATAAGAGAAATGGGAGTGAAGCCCAATGTGGTAACATGGAATGCGTTGATTTCAGGATTTGCACAAGCCGGGGATGATTCTATGGTCTCTAAAATGTTTCGATTGATGCATATCAGTGGAGTCGAGCCTGATGTAGTAACTTTTACATCAGTAATTTCTGGGCTTGTGCAGAATTTTCGAAACGATGAAGCTTTCCATGCGTTTAAGCTAATGATAAAGCTTGGAATCTATCCAAGTTCTGCTACAATTAGCAGCCTCCTCCCTGCATGTGCAACTTTGGCAGATTTTAAGCGTGGAAAGGAGATTCATGGATATGCAATGGTGAGTGGAGTGGACGAAGATGTATTCGTCAGGAGTGCTCTTGTTGACATGTATGCAAAATGTGGTTTTATCTACGATGCAAGGACATTGTTTCAAACCATGTCAGAGAAGAACACAGTGACTTGGAATTCCATGATTTTTGGATACGCAAATCATGGATATTGCAATGAAGCAATTGAGCTTTTCAATCAAATGGTAGAGGTGGAAGAGGAAAAACTAGATCACTTGACTTTCACCGCTTCTCTCACTGCTTGTAGCCATGGGGGAATGGTTGAACTCGGGCAGAATTTGTTTGACTTGATGCAACGAAAGTATGGGATTAAACCAAGGTTAGAGCACTATGCTTGTATGGTGGATCTTCATGGTAGAGCGGGAAAGATTGTTGAGGCTTATGATTTCATCAAGACAATGCCAATTGAGCCTGATTTATTTGTGTGGGGAGCATTGTTGGGTGCTTGTAGACGATATGGGAATGCAGATCTTGCTGAAATAGCGGCAAAGCATCTGCATGAGCTCGAACCTGATAGTCCAGGAAGCGGTTTGTTGTTGTCAAATATGTACGCAGACTCAGGGCATTGGGGAAATGTTGCAAGGGTGAAAAAGATGATGAAGAAGAGGAAGTTGACAAAGTATCCCGGATGTAGTTGGATAGAAGCTGTCTAGCCTGAAATCGCAGTTACATTTGAAAAGCTGCCATTCTATTCTTTACCTAGAACTTTGCTATGCAAGCAATATGAGACTTCTGAATGCTGCTAGGAGTTATACAGACCTACATCTTTCATGATCTAGCTGCGAAAATATTTGCACCAAGTTTCATTTATTATACAAATCTGTCTTGGTTTCCTTTTTCAGCTCATAATGCTTCCGTATTATGGGAGCGTTGCTGCTTAATCGCTAAACCAAGAATCTTGTAAGCTAACAAATAGAGGGAGAGAGAACTTTTCAATGATAACCTAATACAGATCCGAATAAGGGAGCAACTTTTATAAGGTAAAATCAGTAATGCACCAGAAATTACACGACGAATTAACTTAAAGCCACTGGAAACAGGGAAAAGAATCTTTTAACAAGAGCAAGCCATCAAAATACAAAGCTGCTGCAACTTCTAAGGCTTCATATTGGTGTTGCCTCATTGCTGAAACAAAAGGAGGAGATCAAACATGTATCAATTACTTAAAATCCTGACATGATTAGTCTGAAGAAAACATTCCAAGGGTCTACTTCTAATGACTTTCTTGGGTAGCAGACTATAAAAAAAATTGCCAGAAATCCATCCACAGTTATAACTTATGTAGTCGGAAACAATATAAGGGGACCAATACCAACAAATCAGATGACTAAACTTTCAGCCTTCTGGAAAGCGAGATAAGAGAGAAACTAAAGCATGAAATACCAGCATCCAATGACTACTGATTAACATTCGCCTTAGTCCTTATGCTGTAAATGAAGGCGGCTAAGTAAAAGTAACCATACAAGATATAACACCATTTATCAATCAAACAAGAGTCAAGAATACTTAATAACTTGCTGTCCTCTGCAAAGACCAGAAATGATACACCACGCGAGCCTCCTCCCACTTCAAACACGAGCTTGTGTATTTGGTTGATTCATGTACAACTCAGAATTTAACTCAGTTTTTTCCAATGATTACAAATGAAATCCCATCATCTGTCGTAGATTCAGTTTCCAATAAGCCCAATGAGTTCCACAAGTTAAGCTGGAGCCAAGTTTCTCGAACCTCTGAAGTGTGAACTACACAAGAAAACATACGTTATGTAACCTAAAGTTCATGTGCAAAAAACGTACAGAGTTAACTATAAAGCAACAACAGAAAACTAAATTTCTGCAAAAACAACTCTGTTCAGTTGCATCCAGCCACTAAAATACACATAGCCTAAATAACTTTTCCCTTCTCTTTTTCACACCCTGCACAAACTTTACTTCCAGTCAGCTATGCAAGATAACTAAAACTCTACTTACTTTCCTAATGTGACTTTAAGGCATGTACAAATATCCACAATGCAGCTGTATATGTATTGGATTTATCCATCGTCATCTATTCTAATATATAAAGGGAGAGCACCACTTTGGTGTCTTCCTTTTTGAAGCCTGTCATGTATTTTCCTTTTCCAGAAGCGCCCTCCAAAAAAACACAATACGAAACTGTGAGAAATTAACTGCTGGGGCTAGACTGTAAAATTACTTCTGCCACAACTGTTTAACCCACCGTTCAAAAAAAAAAAAAAACTGCCTACCCACGTTCATCCTCTTCTGTGTTCCACAAACAGGTATGTCTTCCACAATTCCATTACCAATTTTCATTTGACGGATTCCTTTGGCGTAGCTATACGGGCTATGCCCGATGTGGACAAAACCCCAGTGTGACATTTCCTTCAGCAAGGTATTCCAATGTCCCCACGTACGACTTTTGTATGAAGAATTGCATTTTCGTTCTACTAATTTTCTGACTCTCTCTTGCAGATTACCACAATTGAGGAACATTAATATGGAAGATGGCCATGGTTTTCCCCCTTTTCCTTCTTCCTTTGTTTGTTGAGGTCACTTTTTATAATTCCCTCTCCACCTATTATTGGCTTTCATTTTTTAGGAGAAAATTAAATTACTTACATTGCATGTTACTCCGTAAGTTTAGTCAATTGCTTTCCGATTAGAGAATTTTGTTCTATCCCTTGGTTTTTTCTAAGAAAAAAAATGAATGGTTGTTTACTACCCATGATCAATTAAAGCAACTAGAAGCAGGGGCACACATGATGCGTGTAAGTCAAATTTTGACAAAATATGTATGAACAATTGCTTTCCATTTATTGTTTGATCGAATTTTAACAAATTTACTCAAAATTCAACTTGCACACGCATTTGTGTGTGCCCTGGCCTCTAGTAAGAGATGATGGCTGTTGATCACTAAAGGATCTCCTGCCAAACATGCTCCAAAACATAGATATTACCAGATCCAAAATGAGGAGAGAAGAAAGTGCAAACGAGTTAGTCGTCATATGCTTAAAGATATGCTCCGTAATATAACTGAAAAATGATGATCTGTTTGTTGATGGAAGGAAAATGGGTTGAGCCAAGCTGATCTCGGGGATGTTCATTTCAGGCTCAGTTCCTTTTCAGGCGAGCTAAACATTGGCTGAGCTTGAGCTCAGGTCATCCCAACAATGATCAATCCGACTTCCACTCCAATAAAACCAAGCATCTTCAACACTTTTCCAAGAAACCAAGCTTGAAGTCCAGATAAATGCAGTGCATATAGACACAACTAAATTTTCATGAAAACGAGTGCAAAAGAATATCCTCAAACCTATCTTAAAATCTTAACCTTGAAGTGCAATTTGAAATAAGATCTTTTGATCTTGGAGAAAACAATTCATCCAACATTAGTGTTTACATTCAAGTCTAATACATCTATGATATAAAAACAAACACAATCACATAAGGTGAATGAAAGCTGCCAGAATCCTGATATTGAGGGGTGTCCCTTATACAAATGGTCAATGACTTGAATGAAGGACACCATAAAGCAGTCATAGAAGGACAGAGGGGATGGGATAGATATAGAAAATGAACAGCACCCATTCCCAAACGGGAAGGGAAGATAGCATTGATACAACATTCCATTTCAGCTCGTGAACAGATCACTTTCTCATTGGGTTTAACAAAAAAAAAAAAAATCAAACTGCAGTGTCCTACGTAAAAATCATGCCAGGAAAATACAAAATAAACAAATCACTTTCAGACAAAATCGAGCAGACGAGCAGTGACCAGCCTTTTATTGTATAAAAGCTAATCTGCAAAATCATGCAATCATTATGCATACAAAACTAGTGCCAGACCTTTAAAGGTCCTCCACCACAGAAGGAAAAATAAATGCCAAATATAATGACGGAAAACTGGGATTCCCCAAACGAAAGGAATAAGAGGTGAATGGATTTGAATGGTTTGTTTTCGGGGGTCAAATGTCATGAGCTCGTTAGTGCTGTAATCTTGTAGTGCACAACACTAGGTATTGACTACATCTAATAGTTTGAATTTTAGTCACTCAACCCTTCAAAATGCCTTGCGCTCTGCTCTCAATCCTCGCTCTTGTAGGTTTAAGTAGTTTGGGATGTGTATGAAAGACGCTTTCACGCTCGCGTTCCCGCTTGCGCGCGCACACGCAATCATGTACTTAGGTCTTTGAAGGATCTTGGACGGTCCCCTGGCAAATAATGTGATGTAAGGTAGAATCAGATTAAACAAATTCCAACGATAAACCTTTATGGTCAACAAGAACCTTGAGCTCAGTAGGTTAAATGAAACTCTTCCTGAACTATCAGAAAAAACAAAGACCAAGTAATGTGTCATACTAAATCAATGATCCCAAAAATACCCCTCTCTCAACGCCTAACTAAATTGCCTACCCAGCTGTTTTCATCACAATTCTGTTCCCTCAGAAAGTGCACATATGCCACACAAACACAAAAAGTTAAGTACTTTTAGTTCTTTCAGACCAAAGATGTTATTTTCCTTCTCTTTTATTTGAACAGCACATTTTATTCTCCTTCGAATCACCAAGAAAAGAACAAGGAATGAGAAAGAAAAGCTTGATGCTTTCGAGATGGGTTAGATCATTAGGCCCTATATACAGGCAGAGCCTTTTTGACTGATTAAATGCTGAAGTCTTTTACCCCCTTTTAAGCTTCATACCTGTATTTCGAAATGTAAGATACAGCAATTAGATGACACCTGCTAAATCCAAATGGAAAATCTATGTGAAAACCCCTTTTGCAAACCAAACAAAAGTTTAGAGCACATTGTGCTTAGATCCTAATTAAGGCCAGAGAACCAATGCGGGGGGAAATGTTTGACAACTGACAAGGCATTGGGCAACACACTTCTAGAGAAACCAGCATTTGTTCAAAAAGTCAATTCAATTATTCGAAGGTAAGCACAGATTTTCTGCAATTAATTTCGGAAATTAAACCGAATCCAGCTGCCAACAAGAGGTTTCAATAGTAAATTACTAGGCTCCAATTTCTAGCAATCTAAATCCAAAAATCCTGTAACAAAAATCTAAATGAAATCCCAGTGGTCCAGTAGTGAATCTTTTCTTTTTTCAGGCAATCGGAAATTCATCCAGTAGTGATTCATCATGTCAAAACTCCAACACATTTGAGTCAAACACCAATCCTGTATCAATTATTCCTCTAAGCAAACATAAGATAGCAAGGAACAACAGCAATAGGATTCTGATAGCAACTATCATTAAAGAGCAAAGAATCAACTAGTTCAAGAAACCCCCCTCACCGTCAAAGGTAATGTCATTTATCATTCGGAGTAACATGCTGATACGATGCAACGGAGCCAAACTTACTACCGGACCAATCTCTCTGCTGCAACATATTATATGGACTCGACTCGTACCCCTGATAAGAACCATGTGCCATGCCCATCACCGTCATATGCATCATCTGCGGCGGGTGAGTCATCTGAATCGGCATTGGCATGGGCACGTGCCCACTCCCTCTGGCCTCATTTAAGCTCTGAGGCACAGGAGTTGACGAAAAAAGAGGGTCCGACGACGAGGGACCCTCGTTCGACAACCCCTGCATCCTCTTCAAGTAGAGTCGGTACTTCTGGAGATGACTTGCCACGTTTTCACGAGTCAAACCCTCGACGTTCATCAACTGCATAATCGTCTTCGGCACTGCGCTTTTTATACCTAAATTACAGATAATCAAAGCATAAGCTAGTTTTCAGTCATTTAAGGACTTCCTTACCATTTTTTTTACTCAAATTGAGTTTTACTGAAATTTCTACTCAAATAAAGGGATACTCAAATATTTACAAACTTTGTTAGGCTATTTATTTCCCCTCAAACTTACAATCATGCCATTAATAAAGTTTTTACTCAAATTTGTCTCTAGATTTGGGTTTTTTTCCTATGGAGTTCTTCATGCCAAATGAGAATTTTTACTCAAATATCAGTAAAAGTATGGGTAATGCGGCAGGAGATGCTCGCTCGTTAAATTTGATTTAACTGTTGAATCCTGACAGTGTACAAAAATATACTTCCTCCTTTCCATTTTCTTTATCTCATTTGAGGATTTTAACTTTTTTTGAAGGGAACATTATGATTACGTCCAAGAGGATTCATGTAGTACTAGTAATTCAATTTGGACATAAGGGTAATAATGAGATTTTACCAAGTATCAATACTTAAATTTGGAAAGTGGACATATATTTTGGGACATTCCAAAAAGAAAAATCAAACTGTCAAAATGGTATGGAGGAAGTACCTAAATGCGCCACGACGTCGACGAACCGCTTGTGCAGCTGCGGCGTCCACACCAGCCGCGCCCTCTTCACCTGCGTCCTCGCCGATCCGCCGTCGTTTCCGTTCTCCATTTCCTCGTCACAGCTTTCATCAATCCTCCTCACCTTCCTCGAACCCGACCCGTCCCCGGCCACATCCGGATCCGACTCCTCCCCTTCCACGACCATCCCGTCATTATCATTTCCCCTCTCCTCGTCGAACGGCTTGAAACCGACGCCGTCCGATGGGGACAGCTCCCCTCGGATGCTCGAGAGCGTGTTCTGCGACGCGCGGTTCACGTCCGTCATGCTCCGGCGGGGCTCCGGCGATATGCTGAACGCCGATGCCAGCTCCGGCGAGATGAGAAGGTGCGATAACGGCGTTAGGTCGTCGGCGCTGGGTAACCCTAGCTCCCAGTCCGAGACTCGGCCGTCGTCTCCGCCGCCGTACTCACTCATGTTGACTTCTTCGCCCATCGTTGCAGCTCGAATTTCACGGATCGCAACCAATCTCCTTCCAATTCTTCATAACCGATTCGGTTTCGATCAGGAGTTGGAGATAATCATGGAGAGAGAGAGAGAGAGAGAATTGAGTTGGGAGATACTCGTTGGGAGAATTTTGGTAGGAAGAAGGGGTAGAAAGTGCAATATCTGATACAGTCCAAATGCCAACGTGGACTTTGTTTAGATTCGTCTGTTGATATTTTGTGCGAATTTACAAGTAATGATTGAAAATAGGGGTAATTAGTAGAGAAAGAATAAATAATAATGATTAAAAATATGAGTAATAATTGAAAAGTATTTGAGTAATTAAAAGTAGGGGTAATAAATTTTTTTTGAGTTGAAATTTGTTTCCCAAAAATCAAACCAAACAAGGCAGCTAGCTTGTTTTATTATGTAATTTTATCCTCGGCATCGCCTTTTGGGTGAGGTGAATTTTTTTTGGGTAAGAAAGTGGATGGCAATTGGCCAAAGAGGGGAGAAAAAAGAAAATTGCTCTTTTTTGGTTTCAAAAGTGAAGATATCCAAACTTTTTGAAAGTTCTGTGGTAATTTGACATCTCTACAATAGGGAAGCGGGGGCTCTGCTGTGCGCAAGGCACAGTACCCCCTACCCCCACTGCCAAACGGCACCGTTTGGGATAAAAAAAAAATTTTAAGTTATCAATTTGCAATCCTATGGAACAGAAACGTGATTATGAGAGCCATAGAGATAAAATTTAATTATGTCTCTTTAGAATAATATGATCAGAATAATAAGATCTTCATACCGGTTCAAACAGATTAAAAATTGGAGAAGTTAATTTTTTAACCATATTTTTTTAATATATAAACCGTATAAAAAATTTAAAAAATTAAGTGTTTCAATTTTTAATTCGTTTGAACAAGTGCGAAGATCTTATTATTCTGAACATATAATTCTAAAGAATCGTAATTAACTTTTGTCTCTAAAAGTCTCATAATTAAGTATCTGCTCTTTTTTTAGAATCTTACGGAGCAGAAACGTGATTATTAGAGTCTTGAAGACAATAGTTAATTATGTTTTTTTAGAATAATATGATTAGAATAATAAGATTTTCGCACTTGTTAAATGGATTAAAAATTAAAAATTAAGTAATTAATTTTTTAGACCGTTTATATATTAAAAAATATGGTTAAAAAATTAACTGCTCTAATTTTTAATCAGTTTGAACCAGTACGAAGATTTTATTATTTTGATCATATTATTTTAAAGAGATATAATTAAATTTTATCTCTATGGCTCTCATAATCACGTTTCTGTTCCATAGGATTGCAAATAGATACTCCCTCCGTCCCATTTTCATTGTCCATTATTCCTTTTTCACTTTTTTGTTTCTTGCGTATATCTTTCAATCTATAATATTTTTCATAATTTTGACATCTTTGTATTATAGAACAAATTGAAATCTATCAAATAAGATCCATATTGCATATTTTTGGAGATTCACATTGAAAGATATAAGCGATTGAAAACTGCACGAACATCAAAAAAGGACAATGAAAATGGGACGGAGGGAGTAACTTAAAGATTTTTTTTTATCCCAAACGGTACCGTTTGGCAGTGGGGGTAGGGGGTACTGTGCCTTGCGCACAGCAGAGCCCCCGCCTCCCTACAATAGTCACTCCAATTAAAATGTCAAAAATTTATGTAAGTATATTTTCACCTTAATTTAAATTTTAGGAAATAAATTAATCATAGAAAATACTCTCTCGGTCCCATAAAATTTGACATTTTCAGGAATGCGTGTTATTTTAAAATTTTATATATATCTCTTTCAATCCATAATATTTTAGACAATTTTTTGAACTTTGTTTAATAGAATAAAGTAAAATCTATCAAATAAAATTCATATTGCTTATAAAAAAAATATCACGAATTAAAAGATAGAGTTAATTTTTTTTATAGGATTGTAATAGTAAAAGTGTCAAACTTTATGGAACAAAAGGAGTATTTGACATCACACTATAGAGCAGATGCAAGTGGCAACTTGGCGTGGTAGCCATTTCGATCGGCCATTTATGGTGCCGAAACTCAACTTCAAATAAGCACTAGATGCAAACAAAATATTGATTACCTAAATTCTAATTCATCCTATGGTGGTCAACATATGATCATCTAAATTTTATTTTCAAAATTCGTTCTTTGTCTGTAATGATTTAGGATTCTTGATTACCTGTCTTGTTTTACCCACTTTCATTCATTATTGTTTGTGATTAGTTTCAAAGAAATTGCAAGTGTCTATGGTTAAATAATAATTGATCGTGGAGGTGTTTTTGTAAGAAGTCTCCTAACACGAGTGTCTCTGCAGGTTTGAGTCAACTTGGTGGGTTGATAGATTGTTTGCACACCCAAAAAAATGTAGATGCTACGGTTGTTTATAACGCTCCTCGATCAAACTTACATATGCATTAACCTCGTCTTATATGAGAGGGTGTTACAAGTACCCATTGTGTCCTAATATTTTTCCCGTTGTTGAGTTCTTATTTACATTCTTTACGTAAGCTGAAATTTTGATAATCACTATGAAATTGTACTAAACCGAAAACGCATATATATTACTTCAATAGTTGACTTTACTTATTCGTTTGTTTAATTTCATCATGGATTTTTACTGGTAACGGTAACAATCATTCAACGCCTACAATTATTTTACACAAATAAATGCACAACGCTCTCACATAAGAGTGTAGACTCCACACAAACGCATATATATATTACTTCAATATTTGTGTATTTGTTTAAGTAAATGGTTTGTGATTTTAGAATTTTCCGTAATGATAAAAGGGACCTCACGCCATGATCGCAGTTGTAATTCGGTGTGTTGATAACGGAGTGGGAGATGTTGCCAAGAGAGGGTGCTTGGAAGCGGTGCCAAGCGGCCAATTTGGCCGTTCATCTCGGCACAGACAACTTGGATTTAATCTGAGTGCATAAAAATTTGAACTGTTCTTTGCTTGAATTAAGATCCGAACTGTTGATTGCGGATATAAATGGCCGGATCGACCGCTCAGCTCCGCTACCAAACACCCCGCATGGCAACATTCCCGGGTTCCCACTAGTGACTAGTTTCTACTATACCTCACAAGACAGCTGTCAGCACGCCACAGCTTCTTCATTGCAAACACGGTGTTTACTACACCACTTTATCCTATCCCTCCGATACCCAATCTCGGGATCTCGCTCCATACAGCAGTCGAATCCTTTTCCAAGTGATAGAAGAGGTAGCAAATGAACCATGGCTGCCACCTCTCTCTCTATATCTCTCTCTCCCTTTCCTCTCTCCTCTTCCTTTCTCAGCCCAAAACCTCGCTTTTTTTCACTAAATACCCACAATGATTCATCCCTCTCACTTACCTCAAAGAGAGCCATCCAATTTAAAACTACCCCACGTCTTGAAATTCCTCCGAAAAGGGCCCAATTCTGGAAAACCTCTGCTGTTTCTGGAGATGCTTTGCCTGTAGAAGCAAACCCAGTTGAGAATTCTGAGCAAATTGTTGCTTCCAGTGGCGGTGATGCTGTCTCCACCATCATCTCTGTCCTTCTTTTCTTGGCTTTCATTGGCCTATCGATTCTCACCATAGGGGTACAGCTGTCCTTTTAGCTTTCTACTATTGACCCACTTCATTTTTCTCCATTTTGTCGAGATTTTGTCACCTTGGAATGTGGGTTGCTGATAATTTTGTGGTTATTTGGGTGTTCTCCAGGTTATCTACATAGCAGTCACAGATTTTTTGACGAGGAGGGAGTCGGATAAATTTGCGAAAGAAGAAGCAGCTAGGAATAAGAAGAGGAAGAAGAGCGGTAAAAATAAGAGGGTGATTAGAGCTAGAGCTGGACCCAGAGGGTTTGGACAAAAAAGAGTGGAGGAAGAAGATGATTAGATTGCAAAAATTACAGTCGTACGCTTCTCATTGTGTTAGTGGAATCTTAATTTCTGAAATGCAGAAATAGGTTGAAACCCATACCATGTGTGAATTTTCTCTCTGAGATGATTCGATTCTGAGGCTTGTTTTCTAAGTGCGATTCTTTGTCTAGCAGATGATTTTCAATCAAAGACAAACTGACTGGTTTGATTCTTTTTTGAAAGCATTGTTTATTTAATCACCTCAGTAATTTGAAAGGAGGAAATTGTTGGAAGATTGTCCTATGTAAATCTTCTTTTCTTCTTTTCAGCCTTTCTTGAAGCTATATGAGAAATGAAAATGGCAGCAAAACATGTGAGTATCAGTTCCTTGACTCAACCATACTATTATACATGAACCAAATCCACGGGACAGGAAAGAAAATGCTGCAATTGGCATGACAATTGAAAGCATTTTGCTTGTTTTTTTCCTTATTTTGTAAATCCAACAAAAATACCTGAGTTTCAGGTCATTACAGTCGGTGATTCAAAGCTCCCGGGCATAGTTACTTGCATACGTTGAATATTCATTCGGAAGTCCACGTTTTCCCATAAAATGGATAGACATCTATGAACATTGCCCAAGTAATCTTGCTTAGGATCAAGTAGGCATATCGATACCAGCTTGTTTATTGCATTAGAATGTCATTAATATTGAGAAAGCATCCCAGATTCAATAAAAACTAGATCTACTCAACCAAACTATAGAAGATAAATGGTACGCATGGTGAGTAAAATTCATACTCGGTCTGCAAAAAGAAATTCTCAATGTCATATGGTAATACGCAACAAATTCATCCCTCACCTCACCTGAACATCAACTCTCCAGAAGGCAACATTTTTACAGTCGCGTTATGAAAACTACCTCAACAGTGTACTCTCATTTTTTACAACCTTGTATGGTCAGTTTTGTCGCCTCGGAGTCTCAGCTTAGTTGACTCTATGTATAAACCTTAACATACACAATGTACAGATTTCCTAGTACAAGCAAGCAACTTTATTTCCAAGCAGCTCCCCACTGTCTTAACGATATAGGTAGAGCCGCATCACCACATACGCGAAGATAAAAAGAGAGAGGTGAATCAAACTAGCCTCTGTTAGCTGTACAACTTTCCTATGAAATCTAAGCAAGGTGCGGAGACTGAACTGCAATTCTCCTTTCTGCAAACAATTCAAATCATGGTTAGAGAGCTAGTCGCCAAATGACGAACAGCCCTACACTAGAAAGCACCATCAACAAAAAGAGAACTAAAGGAAAGGAAGCAATTAGTAAAATGGCCTAAAAGAATCCAAAGAAGGAAAAATGTGCTTTCTGCAAATCCCAGGTGGTAATGAATGTAGTTTGGGCAAACTAAAGATGTACGATTTTTAAGTACCTCCAGCTGCAACAAGCTTCTCTACCCGAGCAACAATATGCTTTCCGTAAGTGTATTTCTTCAGTGCATTCAGATGAACCTTAATTCGTGATAGGATCAGTTCACGATGGTGATCATCACAAGTTTCCAGAACTTTTTGCACAACATAATTGGCAAATTGATCTTTCATCATTGCCTGGGTACATAAATAAAAGCAATAGTTAGTTGAAAATAAGCATGCAAAAGTCTAAAGGAAAGAAACATGACCAGAACAAACAAAAAGCTCATGGGATTCTAAATTTCTCGTGGAGTGTTTGAACATTGTAACATCCCCTCCTAGGTTTCTAGTTGATTACGTTCTTTCTATTCTACAGGATATTCAACATAGGATTTCTCATTGCTTCAAAGTTCAAATAAGGTAATACAGCTGCAGTTTCTTTCGCTAATTGGGGTTATGATCATCATGTGTGATTTTCAATAGCTTCATCTCCCCCCTCACCTGGTCAAGGGTGCTATCAATTGGGACTTGGCATAGTGCCTCTAGCTTTTGTATCAGAAGAGAGGTAAAGGCTTTTACGTCCCCACACACCCCACACGCATCCCCCCCCCCCTCTCTTTTCTAACCCTACTCTCAAAATTCCCCAAAAGAACCAAAAACAAGCAAAAAAACAGAAGTACAGCATGACAAGTGTCACATGCAGTTCACGGAAATTTGAGAACATGTCTCGAATCAAATCAATCCTGACCAAAATAATGAGATACACAAAGCAAGCAAGGAAAAGGATGACAATATTGTCGGTGACAGATAGTGATTCTAAGAAAAATTTCCATTACACATAACTAAAGGTGGTGGACAGACTTAACCAACCTGAAGGGGTTCATTCTCATCAGTAAGTCCAAGCATCTCATCAACCAGAAGCTGACGTTCAGAAGGACCACCAAAAGTTAAACACTTCTCCACAACATTGGAGGCAAACTTCTGCTGGCTCATTTGAACTATCTTCCCGGCTAATTCCTTGATTATTGTCGATCGCTCATGTGGCTTTCCATGCTCCAGAACATGCTGTTTTAGGATAAAAGCAGAATATCAATGGAAAAGGCAACACAATGAAACCATGAGATGTATCTCATCTCTAGAAAAAACACGGGAAGCCAAAAGCAAGATTGGTCAATTATTTCCAATTAGAGGACCTCTTAGCATATGAGGTGAGTTCTCACTCCTACACATTAACGCATATGGATGCAGACTTTCAACAACAGTCTCACGACGCTGTCCCCCAATTTGGAAAAACTGATTCATTTCAATGGAAGTAATACAAAAACTTGAATTGGTACTTTTAGCAGGCCTGTTTGGTACACCTGGGTATCCAGATGCAGAAATTAAAAGAGGTGTCCAGTTTACATTGGCCCTTTGTAATTAATGTCGGGATGCAGACCTCGCCAGGCATTCAACAAGGTAATTTCATTTCTCAAGATAATAAAAACTAGACTTCCGATTGCACCAAGCTAATTAACAGGAACTGTTAATCAAATAAACAAAACGCAAAATAAGTTACTTAATATAATCCGAAAACATTTCTCAGGAATCCTTTGCTTCACAATTTCCTGTGTTTTCAGAAAACAAAAATGAACCAAAACATCTCACTGCCCTTGCAAAGAACAGAAGCATATACGGTCCAACAGTGGGGATCTACAAACCTGTATAACATAATTGCCATACTGATCTTGTGCTAACATGCTAACAGATCCTAAAACTTCATCCATCACTTTACTCTGGGTCTTTGGATCCCTGCAGTGTTCCAATATCCTCTGTCCCCAAAAGGCAAAAAAGAAAACTATTATAGGTCATATCTTCCTTTACCACAATAATTCCCCGGAGTCTATCGAACAAATGAAGATAAGAAAGAGATTAAAAACTTCTGTACCTGTATCACACGACACCCATATGGATGGGTGGAAAGAGTCACAACTTGATCATAAAATGTTGTAATAATAAACTGAATATGTTCTTCAGGAACACATTCAATACACTTCTGAATGACATGGTTCCCATTCTGATCACGCACACAGCGCATGACATGACCATCGAGCTCTTCTACCATTTTTATCTTTTGATCCATATCAACCACTTCTATAGCCTGTGTCAAAAAACAAAGTTCGTTTCACAAGATAGGTAAATTTCAGTTTAGTTCGCAATGTTAAATTTATAACTAATAAAGATCCTCAAACTCCAACTGGTAAAAAATAAGCTCACACACTGATAAAATAGAACCATGTAAAACAAGGCTACAACGCAATACAGGTGTAAATCAAGAACAAGGGACTGGGCTAGTCATTGCGAAGCAGCACTGTATTCCCTATGTCCCTCCTACTGATTCTTTGGG
>BPLS01000469.1:88850-121350 GCA_019656275.1 Rhododendron kiyosumense | reverse complement strand
CAGATTAGAAGTGCCTAAATGGCCACCCATCATTGAGGGCATTGCGGTGCTCATGGAGAACCCCCCTAATCCATAGTCCAAAAACGATGAATTAGGACTATCCAAATGCTGGTAGTGAGAAGGTAAACTTCCTTTGCTGTTAAGAGTAGAAGCAGCAGATCCTTTTAGGTACGATTTATTGGGAGAAGCAGCAGTTCTATGGTCAACTTGCCTATCAAATACCAAGGAATTATTAAGTCCTGATTCAAAATTCTTAACGTACGGATGCTGCTCAGCATTATTCTGAACACTTTGCAAATTGAAGAGATAATTGTTGTGATCGTCGATAACTGGTTCAATCTGAGGGGGCAGATGGTTCTCTTCACCTGTCACGCCATTTGAAAGCTTTACACCAGACAAAGCAGCAACCAGATCTGCAGTCTCTGTCATGGTAGTAGACATGCCATTAAATGAGTTGGGACTATTAACACTTCTCTTTTCAGACACGTTTACCCTATCTCCACCAATAGGAGCAAGGCAAGGACTAGGCGCCCTAGCAATTTGGGGATCAGGTGTGGTGCTTCGAGACAAGGAAGTGCCCAACGCAGCAGCATAAGAATATGACACAGGTGGGCCACCGTTTTGAACAGCAGATGAGCTCTGAACATTTACATTGGAACGCCTACTATTTGAGGACGACAATTCACTACGCAAATGAGCCAGCTCGGATTCAACAGAACCCATAATTTCGGCATTTTCAAAAGCATTACGACTTGCAGGCCGGGAAGGGTACCCAGCAGCAGGAGATGCATGCCCCGAATCATCCTGCATGAACATTGAGTTCAAAATTGGTCAGAAAATCCAGGACAAACCAAACATGAAATGGACTAACTGAGCAAACAGGCAACTAATCAATATCCAGAGTAAGATGGACAAATGAGCAAGATTCAAACAACAGGCAATATTCCTGTAATAAGCAACCTTGTATAGCACAACAACCAATACGCAAGTTACTGTATTATGCAATAATTATTGCAACACGCATTCCTGCCATTCCACAATATCATTCCACAAATGAAAATTTTCACGTGAGATGCGATAGGAAAAAAAATTCCGCGCTCTCAAGTTTCAACCATCAAGCTTTTAGAAAGGCATAATGAAAGTATCAAGCTGAACTCCAATGGCAAGCTGCTTGTTCCAAATCCCAGTTGTTTGGGTCCACAACATGGTTCAGTCTTCTCTAGCTGTCAATGCCAAACCCCATTAGAGACCATTATGAATCTGAGTTCAAATATTTTTCGCAGCTTGCCTGTCTAACACATCCTACTCCATGGTCAGAGCATGGAACAAGCAGTTTGGAAGATGATAAAGATATCTTTCTCAACAACGATTCTTAGATCTTTCACATTCCCAACAGTAAGCAAGTCATAAACTAAAATTCAGATCATAAAGCAAACCTTACCATTAAATTCAGGACAAAGTACCTATACGCCAAAATGATCAATGAACACATTGAGTACGCGTGAAAAAAAGCTGGATTCACAAGATAACTAAATTTTCTGAAAAGATACAAGATAATATGTGTCAAAGCTGAAGGGAAGCAATGAATGAAACTAGACAAATGAAAGTAAAATAAATCATCCATGTTCAGTCTATCATCAGGTGTAAAACAGACAACTAAATATATCGAGGACAAGGAGTCTTTAACCTATGGGAGATTGAAGAAGCAACAAATCACTAATAGGTGGAGCTAAGCATGCGACATAGAAACGGTCGTATCTAATAAAAACACGGGTAAGAGAGAAATTACCATACCTGAAATATTTCAGCAAAGCTCTTCTGCTTCCCACCAAGTCCTAAACCAGGCAACCCAATCAGTCCATCAACACCCCACTCTCCCGAATCATGGATTTTTTCCGACTCACTCTCACTCTCCCTCTCTACTTTCTTTGACCTAAACCCTGGCGGCATTGAAAACATGGATCTTCCACTACCACCACTATCATTCCTACTCACTTTTCTTCTATCCCCAATCCCGCCTAACGCCGAACTCCCTCCTTGCAACCTCTGGGAGGACCGCCAGTCCTCCTTAGATACCAAAGGAGGCGGCAGCCTAGGGTTCAAGTTCGGATTCGAATAGTAATACGATAAATAAGCAGGATCAGACCTAATCTCTTCCTCAGACACAAACCCATTACCACTTTTCATATTGGAAAACCCTGAAAAGGCGGCAGCACCACCGCCACCACCACCGTGATTAAACAAACCGCCAACTGCACTCAGTGAGCCCTCCACAGTGGGAGGAGCTGAGCCACTCCTGTACAAATTCAGCTCCTTTTCGCGATCATCGTTGCCATCCTGTCGCCTCTGCTCGCGGAGCAACAAGCTGATTTCTTTCTCCAATTCATCCCCAAAAGATCCACCTCCTTCGTTACCACCAAGAACCGGCCTCCTACCCATTTCAGACAACATATTCACAAACCCTAAAAACCTACCAAAAAATCTAGCTTAACAAACTAAACCCACATCACTATACACCCTACAGGCTAGAATCCCATGTGGGTACTCATAAAAATGCAATCTTTGATCGTGAAAACTCCGAAACAGCTCATTCAATAGTGGCCAAAGACCAAAAAAGTTCTGGACAACCCAGGATATAGATACAATAAAGATCGATAATTAAAGAAAAAAAGAAGCGTTTTCTAGCAGTGCGAGAAACTTGGGAGAACAGCTGGGGAGGAGGGATGTGTGTGTTTTAAGGAGTTGAAGATCCTCACGAGCGTGGCGGCGAATCGGCTCATAGGAAAAGAACCCAATTAGGGTTTTATTTCTTTTCAACACATGAGTAAATACAGTCACCTACTATAATTGTTTCTATAAGTAATTTCCGCGGTTGGGTTTTTTAGGAAACGAGTGTGGTTTTTTTTTCCGAAAAATAAGAAGTGAATAGGGAAAGAAACAGTGGCGATGTGCTGAATAATAGGAGGTGTGCAAAATTGACCAAGTGATAACCGACTGCTGATATTGTGTTAGATAGGAGAGAGAGAGAGAGAGAGATTTTTGTTTTCGAGGGGTCAATCTGTGGGCGCCACGCATAGTCTTTAGATTCGGTGGTTCCAAGGGCGACTGGCCTTACTTCGGGCAACACCTAAAAAGGTTCGTACCACTTCGGATCTGTTTGGCATAACCTAAATATATATATATATATATGAATTATATTAGGATTTTTTTTTCTTTCCCTTTCTTGATTAATTAGGTCGTTAAGGTAAGATACGAATAATGTCAAAACATTTTGGGAGCGCTCTTAGGAAAAATAAATTTTTCTAAAGACAATGGTCATTATTGATACGTAGTGTTTAATGTTTCATTTAAATTTTTGTAATTAACCATTTGTAATAACGAAAAGAATTAACAAAAAAAATTACCAAAGTTTTGAAAAGATTCGTATGAGATTAATCAAAAGAAGCCAACTGTGAAAACTGTTGTTTTTGTTTTTATTCATCTTTGGTGAACTTTTTCTAATTTTTTATCATAAATTTTTACTTCTTAAATTTCATACGTCAACCACCCGAATGATATCTACTAAAATAATTCATGGGAATTTTAATGTTCATAAAAAAAAAATGCCTGAAAAGACAGTGACAATAATGCCAAATAGCTGCGTCCAAACACACCCTAAGCATCTTGATTCATTTTTTCAATCAACCCAAGTAAATTTTAATCAAGGCATTTATTTAATTAAGGCTTGATTATAGGGCTATAAATAAACTGAGCCGTTCGTGCACTGTTTGAGGCTCGGTTTGGCAAGGGCTCATTCAAGTTTGATTTGTCTGCTAAACGAATTGAACCTGAACCTCAATTCTAGGCTCGTTTCGTTAATGAGCCAAACTTGAGCCTAACAATATTCGGCTTGATTAGGCTCGCGAACCTATAATTAAATTTAATTAATAATTCAATAGGGGTCTATTTGTAAAATTAAAAAATTTTAAGGTTGTATATATAATTCAATACTTATTTTTCTCCCAAATTCTATACGATCAATGAGAGAATTTGGTTCTCTAGAGCTAACGAGCCAAGCCAAACCAAATCCGAGTCTTGACAAGCTCAATTCAAGCTTAGATTCAGCTCGGCTCGATTCGTTTGAGTTTAACAAGTCGAACTCTTAGGTTCTAATCGAACCCAAGTCGAACTCGAGCCAAACTAGTACCTCAATGAATCCAATCGAGCCGAACTCGAGCTTTGAAAAATTTTAACGAGCCGAACTTGAGCCAAGTTGTTCAGCCTCGAATTGAACTCGAGCCAGTATAATACCTTAATAAACCCGAGCTGAACTTAACAGGGTTTGGCTCGATTTGGTTCGTTTACGGCCCTAGGTTTGAATCTCCTAATATGAGCCGATATCAGTAATGCATGTTACATCTTGTGCATTAGCCGATCTCCAAAGGGAATTGGATCAAGATATTACACCCAATAATGTCATCCTTTTTTCTCAATTTTTTTTTTAATTCTTTCTCGAAAACGTTAAGAAGTTATTTTCCCCCACCTCCTTTGAAACAATCAAAATAGTATTTAATCATGTATTCCAAAACATTTTTGCCCTCCTTTTTTGTTTATGTGGAACATGTCCCCAAAAAAGGGGAAAAAAAAAAAAAAAAGTACTACAAAACCTAGTTATCCTTGTAGATTTGGCATTTGGTTTGATTACGTGAAGTCAAATAATAAATCTCTATTTTTGTGGCATGCTGTTATCTACGCATCACAGATGTCAACCATATAGTAACCATGATCACTATTCGCTACTGTAACTTTTATTGAAGTACTACGTAATTTAGTGGTACACATTCCAGTGTCAAAGAAAAGATTCCTTTGACTGAAAATTTATGTCCTTTTGTTTATTTATTGAAATTGGTTTGTGTAAATGCATGAGAGTTACAAGTACAGGGTATATATTCTCATCAAATAAAAGCACAAGCAAAGATCCGAATGCAAATCCATTCATTTCCCAGCAAAGATCTGAATATATGCAAATCTATTCGGCCTGGGGTGGAAACGAGCAGATCAAGTTGGTGCGGCGGGTTCATTCAGGAGAGTTTACTCTGTGTCTATACATAGTCACTCCATACTTGACCACTCCAATCCCCCTTCACGAGTGTGATTGACGGGTCCGACTTTGGCGTCCAGACTCCAGACGTTTTTTTAATTTGTTTGTTTTGTTGTTTTTGTTTTTATTTGTTGTTTCAGTATTTTCAGATCGATAGTATCCGCTTTTATTGTACTATTTTCTTATATATAATATATGTATTTTCTGATTAGTCGAAAAAAAAGAAAAAGACATAGCAAGCTATAAAAGAGCCTCCAAATATATTGTTCATGATTCAACAAAGTGGTGCCACATCCTCCTCCTCCTCCTCCTTTTTTTTTAACGTATGGTCTTCTGAGTCAAGCTTGGCTGTACCTCCAACTAATTCTTTTAGTTCTTTTCATAATCGCTTCACACGCTCTTTACTGGGGTGAGATAACCTCGAAAATTGTTTAGAAATGAAGTTAAATCTGAAACTTCAAAACATTCCTTCGTCTGGGAAGAACTCTAGTCTCCTTGGTCACGTTTGTGACGACTCAGACGTCAAAATTGAAAAACAAATTTGACCACCAAAGAACAAACAAATGTATCATGGATGGATTGATGTACCTTTCAAATTAAATTTGTCATGGCGAGGCCTCGACTTATGCCAAGAGTTTACCATTGACTAATTTTGTGGAGTCCAGGAATTTAGAGATACAACTTACAAGTATATTATGTGTGCTATTTTAATGAAGAGATGTAATGGAGCAGGATTGATAAACGGGGTTTGGAAGATTCAAGCCCACCCCGAATCCCATCGCATATGTTAGAAATAACTTATTTTGATTATGTTTTATGACAAAATTGATTTTTTTAAAGGCAATGGTTAAAATCCTCTTATAAAATCTCTATTGAAAGGGTAAAAGTCTTAATAAATGTTCACCCATAAAAAGAAAGAAATCCTTATTTGTGTGTAGCCAAAATAATGTATGTGTACAGCTCGTGTACAAATTTTTTAAAGAAAAGTCTCCTGGCCCCATTTTTTTATATTGCTCATAATAAAAGAACTCCTTCTAAAATCAGTATTTGGCCTATGTGCATACATGTAATTAAAACCCATTTGGCCCAAAAATAAAAACTTGCACAGTGAATATCTTTAATATGGTCGACCAATTTCTTCATTTTAGTCTGAAGTGTGTTTCTTCATTGTTGACTTGGGAGCATGGGAGTTAATACTCCTGAACGTTGTAGAATTCAGCTCAACGTTTTTTTTTCTACTACAGTCAAGGAAGAAAACATTCTTGCATGTGTAGATTTTTTTTGGTTCAGCTCACCACACCATTGTTGACTTTGGAGTTGGGCATTGAAGCCTCAAGATCTTTGCGCATCAAGATCTGTTGAAGATATACATCTCAACGTATTTCTATTACTTTCAATGAAGATCTAGCCTTCTGCTAGAAGATTTCTGCTCAACAGAAATGTTTCCAACGGTTCAAATATTCAAGCTATAAAATAGAAGAGGTTCAGCAGCTACAAGACCATCTTTTGTGAACAACCAAGCTTCGCCAAAGAAAACACACAAAGCCTTACAAGAGCAATTTTTACTTTCTCTCCTACATCTCATTTTTCATACAATTACTTTGAGAGATTTGCAAACAAATTGATATATCTACTCTTAGAGGAGCGTTGCAATTGTGAGCTACAAATTTTATTATTTTTTGAGAGATTAAGTGTTTGAGAAATCAAACACTGGTTTTGTAATTCCAAAAACAAGGGTTTTGTTTTTGGAAGGGGTTTTTGAGGATTTTGTACGTTAAATCTTTGCGGTTGTCTAGCTCCTCCGGAAAGCTAGGAGTATCGGTAATTGTAAGCACCCACAAGGCTTACTGGTGTAACTCCATTTTTATTAGTGGAACCTTCAAGAGATTGCCTTGAAGAGAAGTGGAGTAGGCTGGACCGTGGACAAATTCAGACCGAACCACTATAAACTGGTTTTGCATTTCTTAACTCTCTCTATATAGTTGCTAATTTAGTAATTTGCCTCTGTAGTTTTTAATTGGTAATTTTTAATTAGCAACCCTATTCACCCTCCTCTAGGTTGCTGTTTGGGTAACAACATCTTTTGATTACTCCTTCAACATAAAATTTCTACCAAAGTGTGCTTTCATAAACTCCAGATCTCCCCTGGTAATACGCGTCGGTTAGGTTGTCGATCTAGACGAGGAATCAGTGAGTGAATTTTGGGAAGCCATTGTTGTTCCAACTACCAGTCGGGCCTCCTTTCATTCATGTGTGCCTTCTTGGGTCAAGACCAACTGTGAGAGTAACATCAAGCATCCCTTACGGACCCTTTTGGGTGGAGGTGTTAAATGAGCGGATTTGGACCAAATTGGATAAGTTATAAGTGTGTTGGGTCTTTAATAAATCATTGACTCATATAGACCCAATTAGTTAGAAGTCTAATTACCTATACTCAACCCAACCAATTTATTTAAAATCAAACCCAACCCGCCCATTAATCCAATTAAAATTTAAAAACTGACTAAAATACCTATATACATTGAAATGACCAGATCACCCGTGTACATTGAAATGACCAAATTACCCTTGCATACTAAAATTACCATAATATCCCTACATACTAAAATGACCAAATTACCCCTGTATACTAAAATTACTGAACTGAATGGAGATTCTGCTAAAATTTTAGGAGTTTTTGGACTTAACAGTTCAAAAATTGTGTGTGAGACAACTTGTTATTCTCAGCGTACCTGGAGGTTAATTAATCCAGTCCTCTTCTCTTGCTACTGACTTCGCCACTCTAAATCTGCTAGTACTTTTTAACGTTCCCACCACAATAGCAGCTTCATTGCTGGAAATCGTGCATAACTAGAATCCTTCCAGTAAATTTACCGAGTTCAATCTGGTCTTTTGCACACTACTTGGTATTTACATGTTGCCCCGTTACCTTAATTTGTAATGTCTGCCCCTTGCAGAGTTCACAACCATGGCTGGTAGATGGCTCCGAGAAGCTGGTATGCCTCTCTCTCTCTCTCTCTCTCTCTCTCTCTCATAATATCCAACTGAATATCTTCGTACGTAACCATTGGAACTTTTGCCGAACCACCCGAGATACTCCGTCTCGGTGTTCCGCGTTTCAGCTCAGAATCCTCGGCTCGAACTGGACTTGGTTTGTTTACAAACAAATGAAGTTTGAGTTTGAATTTTTGGTTCGTTTAGTGTATGAGTTCACTACAAAACTCGGCTCGACTCGGCTTGTACTATAATTGGAATTCATAACATGAAACCATTCAAACCGAATCACCAGTTCCTGATTTGACCAAGAAAAATGTTCGCTTCACGTAACATGTTTACTTTTTTTTTTTCATTTATGTGGTAGTTATATTTTTTTGTTGAGTAATGTTCATGATCCATTGGGCATTTAAGTTGACCTAATTGAAATTCAATTAAGACCCAATAATAAAATGGGTTAGATGGGTTTGGATTCATTCTAACCCAACTAATAAATGGGTTGGATCTATATTTTAATAGATGGGTTTGAATTTCTTAATGAGTCTGTGTTCAATTTGCCACCCCTACTCTTGGGCCAGTCTTTTTCTAGTCTCTTGTTGGGTCATTTGGCTTCATCGTAACAAAACCATTTTTTGTTCTTCGCAAGAGTATAATGCTCACTCAACATTAGGGTCCGGCCGTAATGCCTCTAGTAAATATTCAATCTGCTTTGTCTAGCACCATGATGGAATGTTGGGCAATTCAAGAAGGCCTCAATTAGCTCTCGACAGAAGCTTATTTGGGATTTCAGCGGAAACTAACTCTCCTGCGACCGCTCAGCTCATCATGGACGATTAACTCGGTAACCATGAACTTAGTACTCCCTCCGTCCCAATTTAATTGTCACTTTTAGGAATTTGTACTACTTTTCAATTAATTATATCTTGTAATTTATAATATTTTGGGTAATTTTGAAAACAAAACAAGATCTATATTGGATATAAAATTTATTATCAATTTAAAGATATAACTAGTTTTTTTATCCGGTTAGAATATAATTGGGACAAGTAAATTGAGACGGAGGGAGTAATTAACATCTATCTTTTTTATCGTAGGTCAATGCTCCAACAAGATAGCCTAGTTTTTTCCAGTTCTATTCCTAACTGCCTTTAGGCAGGCTTTGTATGTGGACTCAATGGGGAAGAAATTCCCAGGAACTTGTTTTATTATCTAATTTATGTAGTTCCTGCTAAAGCCAAAAAAAAAACCCAGTTGTTGATTCTATTTTTTGTCCTGCTTTTCATAGAGTGCCTTAGTTGCGGTTTTGAAAAAAAATATTTGCCTAAATTATCTCAAATATACAAAACTCGTGATCTCAGGTGTCCAAATCAAATAATGGATGTCTATAATTTTTTCAGGATGCGTCACATTGTCATTTTTATATCAGTCGTTGAAAATCTCGTTAAGTGGTAACATTTTTAGGGAAATTTTTGTTTGTTTTTTATTTTCTTCCCTTATAAATTAATTATTCCGCAAACTCATAATTCAAACTCAACCTCGAATCCTCGTGGTTCCATGGCATTGAATGACCAATTCACAGTATTTTGAAGCAAAAATACTCCTATATCAATTAACAAAATAGAAGTACAAATTTATGGACCAAACTTTGATTCAAAACAAGTCGAAGTAGAAACACTTCAATGGATGGATCACATATGATAGTCTTTAATCTATCCGACTTTAGCTTATTCAACTTGAGTCCGTGGAAGTGCAATATAGAAATTTAACTTTTCAAAATATGTAGTATCAAAATATTGAAGTATATGTATTTTAAAATGGATAAGTTTTATAGATGCTCTTAGGTGGTTTTCTAATTAAAAGATGACAGTCTATAAAGCTAAGATATTATGCAAAGAAAATAAAACAACATAGAACAAACCGATATTCGTGTAAACTTATCTTTTTTTTTTGGGTCAAGCGAAATTTCCTGCATTAAATAAAAACGAACATAAACGTTATTTGCTTTGGCGGATGCCATGAGTGTTGGCCATCTCAGGACTTAGGTCTACGGCTTCGTAGCCTTTTTGCCGTCCTATGATCTTTGTATGTTGTTTAAACTTATCGTCTAACGCTGTAACTATACAAAATAAAATTATATTAATTGCTTGCGACTAGTGCTGATTTGGTCGTATTTCTTCTACACGTGAATTTATTGTACTCTTTAATTAGTTGTCTCGTTCAATAGGGTGGATTGTGTGAGACCTTCATCTTAAATATAGTCAATTAGCATAACAATATTTTATATATAGCCATAGCTATCTTACACGGAGTAATAAAGTTATGTTTGTGGGAACCACAATTTCAAACTTTTAGATATGTGTTGATTTTATATACCAATAAAGGGCTCACGAAATTGCATGTTATTGGTAAATAAATTGATGATGGGAGCGACCGCGATTGATAGTGAAGCAAATCAAAATACTATTGAATTTCCGTTTGACTGGTAAAAAAAAAATCAAAAGACTACTAGTTTGAGTAAAGACGCGTTATGGAAATTACATAAAAGGTAGTTGAGGCAATGCAAACTAGTGGAGAATTTTGGAAAACTAAAGTAAGTGATAATTTTTATTTTTTTTAACAAACGAGTCCTGTTATCGAAAGTCTACTGGGCTTTCGTTAAGCTAAATAAAATGACAAACACAAATTCTAATACAAAATTTTACACTTTTGTATAAACTTTCATACACCTTAATACATTTTTCACACATTTTAATACGTTTTTTTAACCTTAACAAAAGCCCACTTGGCTCTTTTTAGTATTTTCCTTTACAAAATTGAACAAGCAATATTTCGATGGAAGGATATAAGAGCATCTCTAGCAGACTCAAGTAAATTGCCGGCGAGATCAAAGTGGCGAGAAAACCCCTCTTTTTCCGTTTCTAGCTGTCTCGAGATACTCAGGCGAAGGCAAAACCCTTCATTTCACAGTTGCCTCCTCCCTCTCTCCCTCTCTCTCTCTCTCTCTCTCATGGATATGGCCATCGTTATGGTCATCAATGGAAATCGTCGCCGTTGTCGGCTGTGGCTAGATCCAAGCAAAATCTTTGCCGTTCAGAACAGTTCTGGTGACCGTATGTATATGTAATATGTATGTGTGTATGTGTATCTATGTATGTTTTTTTTTTAAAGACAAATGGCTAAATTGTTGGATCTTACACTGATTTGGTGGCTAGCCAAGAGGAAAATTCTGAGCAAAATGGCTAATAAAGTTTTGCTTAGTGCTATTGGAGATGCCCTTAATAACCACGTTTTATGGCTGGGACATGCTCGTCCTTGTCCAGTTGTCCTTAGTGCGGTGCCTCGTTACGAATCTTCCTTCGTGTCCGGATTTTATTAAACCATCAATTTTGAAATTTCAAAATCAGCGTCTTCGTAAATTAATTTCTCTGTTTTACCCCTGGTCAACGCGCCAAAGCCGGTTTCTGCCCAACCCGCCCTTATTCGGACCCGGAACAATTATTTCCCTTTTCACACCGCTGACCATTCAACTTTCACGGCATCCCTAACGCCGTCCGCGACATCTACCCCAAATCCAAACCTTCATCAAAGCTTAGAGCAACCCCAGTCAAGCTCTGGAACTTCAAAACGAAGAAAGTATGTGACACGTTGATGAGATGTTTTGTAATTTAGCCTTCAATGGTAAATTTAGAGACCGAATATCTAAAAAAGACAATGAATTCCATCAAAAATTTCGCATCAATATGTTATGTCTATTCTTACAATACATCACATTTAATTTAAAAATACTTATTTTTCTTACCAAAACAGAGCCTTATAGAGTTTGGTTGGAATTGCTCTTAGTCACATAATCCTTCAAATATGGCCGCCTCTCTCGCTATCGATTCTCACTTTACACTCCGCTCTCATTTATCTCATTCAAGAATTTTATTTGTTTAGGGGGGCAAGCGCTTTCATACTCGCATTCTCGCATCTACACTCGTTTGTGCATTACGTGACTTATATGTTTTTGGGTAGATTTTTAGGCTTCTTGAGCTTTGTCCTTCTTCGATTTTTTTTTCAGCGTTTATTAGTTTTGCGTAAGTTTTTTTTTGAATTATTGATTTGTTCCGACGAGATAAATTGTAAAAGTTAAAATCCTAAAATGTCCAAGATAAAGCCTTAAAATCCTAAAATTTGATATTTTGGGTAAAAGTATTTTTTTTTATTTTTTCGAATCCTCTTTTTACTACAAAATCAATGATTTATAAAGGATTGTGATTTTAGCACTCCAAAAATTGATAAAAGGGACCGAGGGGCTCAAAAACTATACTGTGTTGATATACAAAATGATGTCATTTTAGAACCTTTACATCAATTTCTGGAGTGTAAAAATTAATTTCCTTTATAAAAACAATTGGTGTAAAACTAACAAACATAAAAAATTTAAATTGCGACGGAAAAAAAAAAACTTGACAAGACGCCGTTAACACACACGCTGGACGTTCGACGCGTGGGAAGTACGCCATCATCAAAGTGAACGCTCCTCCGTCGTTTCCATTCCATCACATCACGCGTGCTTTAAAAACCTCATTTCTTTCTTCACCCTTCTCAATGCATCCCCCCAGGTCTCTCTCTCTCTAGAAAGAAGACGCACCCACTTTCTCTCTCTCTCTCTCTCTCTCTCTCTCTCTACACATCCTCTCGCCCCATAGATCTGTCTAGTAAAATTCTTTATAGATCTCGTGAATTTAAGCGAAGATGGAGTCGACGGCGTCGTACTGGTGTCACAGGTGCACTCGATTCGTCCGAGTCTGGTCCGAGGAGAGCCTAGTTTGTCCCCACTGCGACAGCGGATTCATCGAGGCGGTCACCGCCGCCCCGCCGCCGTCGGACTCTCCCCGCCCCTTCCCCGCCGCCGCCATGTACATGATCGGCCCCACCCGGCCCGATCCGGATCGGGCCTCCAACCTCCGATCCCGCCGGCAGCGGCGGAACCACGGCGACCGGTCGCCGTTCAATCCAGTCATCGTTCTACGCGGTCCTGCTGATGAATCTAGAGACGACGACGGCGGGGAAGGCGGCGGCGGCGGAGAGAGGAGGAGCTTCGAGCTGTACTACAACGACGGCGCCGGATCCGGTCTCCGGCCGCTCCCGGCGGCCATGTCGGAGTTTCTGATGGGGTCGGGGTTCGACAGGTTACTGGATCAGCTGTCGCAGATCGAAATCAACGGGCTGGGCCGCCACGAGCAGCCGCCGGCGTCGAAGTC
The DNA here is from genome assembly GCA_019656275.1 of Rhododendron kiyosumense. Lineage (NCBI taxonomy): Eukaryota > Viridiplantae > Streptophyta > Magnoliopsida > Ericales > Ericaceae > Rhododendron > Rhododendron kiyosumense. Next base: position 108,030 of record BPLS01000469.1, on the reverse strand, counting down.
CGCCGTGGAGTCGATGCCGACGGTGGAGATCGTCGCCGGGCACGTGAACTCCGACTCGCACTGCGCCGTGTGCAAGGAGGCCTTCGTGATAGGCTCGGAGGCCCGTGAGATGCCGTGCAAACACATATACCACTCCGACTGCATCCTCCCCTGGCTCTCGCTCCGCAACTCGTGCCCCGTCTGCCGCCACGAGCTCCCCGCGGAGTCCGCATCGAGTTTAGACCTCGAAAACGGAGACGAGGAGACGGTTGGGCTGACCATATGGAGGCTGCCGGGCGGGGGGTTTGCCGTGGGTCGGTTTACCGGGGGGAGGAGGGCCGGGGAGAGGGAGATTCCGGCCGTGTTTACGGAGATGGACGGGGGGTTTAATAGTAATAGTGGCGGTGGTGGTGGGGCGAGGAGGATTGCGTGGGGGCCGGGGAGGAGGAGAGGGAGAGAGGGGAATGGTGGGGGTGGGGTGGGGAGGGTTTTTCGTAATTTGTTCTCGTTTATTGGGCGGTTAGGGAATTCTAATTCCGCGTCTGGTCGGTCTGGTGGCGATTCGCAATCCGTGTCCTCGATTAGGAGGAGCCGGAGTCATTCTTCGGGGTCTGTTTTCAATAGGTACTTTAGACGGCGGAATAGGGCTTGGGTTTTGGGAGAAGAGAATGGAATGGCAAGGTGGTGATTAACAGTCTTCAGGAGAATCAGGCGAAGGAAAGAGAAAGGTTGATTCTTTTTGGAGAGGTGACTGTGTAAATAGCACTATGACACACGCAAGGATTGGGTTCTAGCTAGTATGGTGGGAGAAGAAATGGCTCATCTTTTATGCAATGGGAGCACCACAGATTAGATACCGAATTTCCATTTCAATTGGAGGTTGTCATCGAAGTTACTCCAGATGCGTCGAATTCGCCCAAATTAGATTGTTTGGGCAAGTGGGTGAAATCCAATTGGCATTGAAGTGGATGAAAGCAACAATTAAGTAGTCCGGGCTGTTGGAAATTGTGAGGATTTTGCGAAGCATGAATCTGTTTCTTGTTTTTTTGGTCAATGGAATATTTGTTGGTTCCTTTCTCTGTAATTCTTTTGTTAGTTTCGTTTATGTGCATTTAAGGGCAGAAATTTCACAACTACGTAATTGGAATTCATTTATGAAGCTTGTCATCTCTGCTTCTGGACTTCTTCTTCCCTATTGACTAATCACGTATGGTGTGCCAAATGGCGTTCTCTTTCTTGCCTTTGATTCTGCTGGAAACCTGAATCGAAGGAAGCTGTTGCTTTTCTGAGGCTGGATAGACTAGAACACTAGACCCATGTCTCGTAGCCTCCTGGTTATGGGGACTTGGTTCTTTGTTTTTATTTTATTTTATTGAAATGGGGGACTTGGTTCTTGAAAGCTGAGATCTTGCAACAAAATATTCTTTTCGGTGGAAAGAAAAAGGCATCTACTTTGTCGAAACGCCCTTTTACTTTTCTGGCCTACTTTTTTCACCCATTTTCCTCGCAATGGATTCGGGGTCTTGGCCTTGTAGGACAGCACTGAGCTTTTTAGCATGCTTATCAATCCCTCAAAGGGAGAGACAAAAGTTTTGAGTTGCTTGCAACTCGCGATATAAGAATATTTTCTGTAGAGATGAGTTGGATGCTGATGAATGTCTAGAAATCAAAAGTTTCAGCTAGTATAAGAGGGCTTTAAATGAGTGATAGTAGCTCAACTATTATCAAAAGTTTCAGCTAGTATGAGAGGCATTAAGCCGCTATTTGGTTAAAATAGTGGGGTACGCGACATTTGGGGGTAAACGAATTCGGAGAGGGCAAAAATTTGAGCTGCTAGTAGTGAGTACTGTTGTTGCACATGTTTCTTGCAAGGGCAAAAGTCATTTGCGAGAGCAAATTTGGTCGTTCAATAAAGAATGCAGGGTGCAACTGGACTGTTGTTCTGTGGTTAATTGACTCTCAACTGAACTGTTCTGTGGTTAATTGACTCTCAACTGAACTGTTCTGTAGTTAGCATTGTCTACTGGACTGTTCTATTTGGTCTCGGTGGTTCTACCACGATGCCAGGGTCCAAAGCGTCTATGGTCTACAGTCTGCCCATGATCCAAATCAAGTTGATTGTTCTGTAGTTAATTGTATGCACAATTATCTTTGTTTTTAGACGAATAGTCGTATTTCGCGAGTGCTACGATGTGATGTATTGTGAGTGTTACAATGTGATGAATTGAGGGGTATGATAAACCCCCGACAAGGAGGACACCGCAGCGTCTACCTAAGTAGTAGTAGCAACATATTTTAAATTGATTGGGAGGTATACATACTGCCACGTCGTGGAGCAACAAGGCAGGTAAGATGGGTCGTCGTGGCGTGTTTTTTTTCAGGCTTAGAAGATGGAGAAGGACATTGTTTAATTTACGGAGGGGGGATTTTGTTCCCTTGGGATTCCACCGACCACAGTCGACTATCCCAACCTTTTGCCCCATCTGGCATCAATAATTAAGGAGTTTTTTTTTTCCCTTTGGCAATGGGATCGATTCGTAAATGGGCGTAAAAGTTGTGTGTATGGCTAGAAATTAGCTCAATCAGATAATCCGCACGGATTCAGTTTTGCCTCACGAATTCTGAAAAAGTCCTTAAATTTGCTTTTCAATTACAAAAACCCTATAAAAAAAATATTTTTAAACAAATGATCTGTTGGATTAGTCTTTCTGTTCTTGATTTGGTATGATAAACAAAAATAGTCCACATTGACAGGATTCAAACTGGCAGCAAATTTGTCCGTGAGAGAATGGATTGTAAATGTCTAAATCATGGACTCTGATTGCTTAAAACTGGGCTACTTGGTTTGGATGACAGGATCGAATCTCAAAGGATAATGATAATGTGATATTAAATTTTCATGATTTATAATATTTGGAATGAGCCGGCATAGGAAAATGATTCTGATAGACATGGTCAATATAGAATCGTGTTTCCTAAGTCACGTACACTAGTTTTTTATTACAAATTTTTTGGTCACACTTAATATAAGAAAGACCTGAATGACCCGTCTTTTACCGAGTAAATGATCAGATTCTTAACACATTATCTTGTGGGACCCACTATATAAATTACTTGTAAGATCTGACAGTAAATCATTTGGAACCAAGTAAATAGTTAGCCTTTAATAAAGTGTGTTGTACGGACTCTAATTTGTCACACTTAACATGTGATGTTACAGCTTATATATGACAAGCGTAATGACGCCCATGATATTTTATTTAGTGATCAATGTGATCTAACTATGAATTTTTTTTTTAAAGCTAAAGAAACTTACAAATATAAAATGATAATGATAATCCATGTTAGAGGCAACCAACAATAACGCTGGAGGAAGTTTGGAAAAGCCAAAATATTTGCAAGGTGATTGAATAAACAAAATAGGACACACATGATGGAAGCCATTATATATTGCTCGAGAATATTAACGGTTCTAGTCAAAGAATTAATGCAACTAAAACACCTGGTAGATTGTTCAATTTGTTCGCTGACGGAGACGATGGAAAACTCCTAAAGCCATATAATGGCTTTTGTTAGCGGGAGCGATGAAAATCTCCTTGACACTAGTTGTGATTCGTCGAAAGGGACAATGAAAAACCCCTAATGGGCACCCTCAGTTGATGTTCCTCGGCCACCGGAGACGATGGAAAAGCTCCCTGGTCTGTTTCCATTACCGAGGGGGACGCTGGAAATTCCTGAAGTATGTGCATTTGATTTTCCCCTGTGGAGAAGATGAAAAGCTCCTTGGCTTGCGGTTCAAATTTGCAGTGTAGTCCAATTATCCCCAACTGAGAAGACAGAGACTTCTTGGCGTAGGAATTTCCCCAAAAAAGTTGTGTCCCACATCTGTGTTGCCATGTTTGCGAGAGTGTATGGTAACTTGTAACACACAAACTCGAGTCCTGTAATAAAGAACTCAAAAATATGCTTGAAGTATATATTTTAATTGATTTTAATTAAAATGAAACAAAAATGATAAAAAAATGATTCCTCTCCTCTGACTCAATCTCTTATGAAGTGGCAATTCAATGGCCGTAGAAACTTGTTGTAGGATTGAACAGTTGATGATTTCTTCAACTTTTTTAGTAGAAAATATTGAAGGAACGAAGTTTGGTCAAGGGCTTGAACCATTTGATGTCGAACAAACAATGACTTTGAAGCGTGATCTTCGCAAAACTCCACGCTTAAAGTGTTGTTATAGATGAATTAGCGCGTAATTTGAGTACTTGTTAATTCTCCACTAGAACTTTAGAGCAGGATTTGAGACCTTTGAGAGCCTTGAGAAATACTTAAGAGTGCTTGAATTCTCTTAGCCAAATGTGTTTGAGAGTGCTTGAATTATTGAAGAATGTGAGAGCACTTGTAGAATGTCAAACCTAAGAGCATCCATAGTGATATAATCAAAACAAAAAGGTTTATAAGGTTAGCAACATTTATTCAAAAAGAGCTCACATTGGAATAACCAAACTTAAAAATATCTTAGCAACTCATCAAATTTTGGCTATTTGGCCATCCACAGTGGTATAATAAAAAACCAATTGTTTTTAAAGTTAACAATATTGGTGCAAAAGATGGCTCACAATGGTATAATCAAACTTAGCAATATCCTTAGAAATAATCAAATTTTGGGCTTTGAATAACCAAAACTAGCAACCTTTTTCAATAATCAAAATTTGTGGACTTCACACCACATAAGTTAACTAGTTCCAAAATTTGTATACACTCGTGTTTCAATTGGTAATTTTTTTTTCTTCTTCGTTTAGTACTCTATATCTTCTTTACTTTACCCACAAACTATTTCTCTTTCTTTTCCTCAAAAAGAGAAGCTCATATCTCTCGATCATCTACAATTCAATTCATCATCGCTGAATTAAGGTATTTCACTCTTCTTTCCCGTTTCTATCCCCCCCCCCCCCTCCAAAAAAAAAAAATCATAATAGGAGGGAAGAAAGTCACCGATTTTTCTCCAAAATTAAGAGAAGGAATCGATATATTTTTGCCCAAAAAAACGTAAATTGAGGAAAGTGAATAGCAGGAAACATAGAGGGAGAGAGAGTGAAATTGTAGTGAACCCTTATTTTGATTATGGATTAGAAGTGACCATTGGAAAGCTCAATATTGTTAAATTTAGCAACCTCTTAAGTGAATAATCAAAAGCTGATGTGTCAACTTTTGATTATCCTTTTTTGATTATACCACTGTGGATGGCCTTAGATAATCAAAACTACCAACTTTTTGCCACTAATCAAATTTAATTGTCTTCATATTTTCTTAATCAAGTACACCATCATTACACAAAAACCTTATTTTTTCCATTTTTAACATGTTTATAACAAAAATACATTTAAAAATAGTTTTTATTTTTTGCAAAAATAGTTTTTTTACACATTTTTTTAATTAAAATTATTTTTCCCAAAAAAAAATTTAAACAGTTTTTTTATTCAAACCTTTTTTTTTCAAAAACTGTTCTTTGGAAAAAAAAAACTTTTTCTATTCAAAAATTGTTTTTTCAACTTTTTCCCGAAAATTGTTTTTTTTTAATCAAAGTTTTCAAAAACTATTTTCTCTTTTTCTAATAACCTATTTTTATTAGTTTGAAAACTATTTAAAAAAAATTATTTTTTATGTCACAATTTTTAGATTTTTATAAGTTAAAAAAGTGATGTGGCAAATTTTGGTTATTCAATTTTGATTGTGCCATTGTGAATCTTTACGTTGCTAACCTTAGCAACCCTTTAAATGGATAATCAAAAGATGATGTGACAACTTTTGATTATTCCACTGTGGATACTCTAAGGTCCTTTCTCCCACATATGAGCCTCTGTTTATAAGCTCCAGAAGAGGGTGCTAAATTTGGCAAGATCTCCAAGAAATATCTTGTTTGATTTGATTTGACTTTATTTCCTACATACAAGAAGGTATTTAACTCTTCTTTAATGAAATGACTTTAAAGTCAAAAGAGAAAGAATCTTTTTTACTATTAATTATCTTCTTTTAGGGTTTTTGAGAGGTCTGTCTCTTTAGGCTAGCTCAATTTTTAGACCCATTTTTAACTAGTTAAGTTAGCCTAACTTATTTTGGTTTTAACCATATCTCAAATGGATTAAACCCAAAAATTTAACGGACTCGATATTTATGTGAAGACTTTGACCAATATTTGATTTTAATTAATCAAGATAATTTTATTTATCTCAATTAATTGACGTCAATTAAACCACACCGAAATTTTAGTACCTACACAGCTACACTCGTATCCCGCTAATTGAGAAGATTAATGATCTTGATATGTAAAAATGGTAGTGTTCATATTGAAAAATTCCCAATATAATGTTTGTGGTGCCTTTTTCCCTCAAATACTAATGTTTATGCTGCCTTCCTACGATATTAGTGGCAATCAAAGATGATGTCCAATGATAATAGCTATATTACTCTTTTTCTAACACTTTTTTACCACTAAGTACAAAAAAGTGACACTTAATTCTCATCAAGAAGAGATGGAATACTTAATTACCACTAGGTCCACTTTTACAAAAATACATTTACCATTAATGGAAGTGTCACCCTAGGATTTTAGGGTACCCAAGGATACTAGGGTACCATAAAACCTTGGCATACCCTAAAATCTTAGGGTTTTAGGGTACCTTAGATTTTAGGGCTTAGGATATCCTAGGATTTAGGGTACTCTAGGGTTTAGGTACTTTCATAGGGGTTTTTGGATGCACTTTCTATTATAGAGTTTTAGCGGTTTATGTACTTTCATAGGGTACCCTAGGAGCTTAGACATTTTTATAGGGTAGTCTAGAATTTAGGCACTTTCATAGGGTTTTAGTATTTCATTAATTAAGGCTCTGTTTGGAACTTATGGCAAAGAAAAGAAAGGAAAGGAAAAGAAAAAAGGGAGGAAAATAAAAGGAAAAAATTACTATTCATTGAACTTAATTTTTTTTTTCTTCTCTCTTTCCCTCCTAACCAAACAATCGAAGGGACACTTTTTTAATTTTCCTTTCTTTTCCATAAGGCTATGTTTGGAACCTATGAAAAGTAGAAGAAAAGAAAGGAAAATAAAATTTTTTTCTTAGGAGTTGTTTGGTTCCTATCTAGGGAAAAGGAAAAGAAAATACAAAGGAAAAGAAAGATAAGCTCTGGAGCATACCGAGGAAAGAAAATGCAAAGGAAAAGCAGCTAACTTTTGCTAAAAAGATTTCATTTTCTTCCCATTTTCCTCTTGAGGTCAAACTAGAGAAAATCATTTTCTTCATAGTTTTTTTTCATTTTCTTTCTTCAATCAAACAAGAGAAAAGAATTTATTTTCTTTCCATTTTCTTTCTTTTTTATTTTTCTTTCTGTCCTTTCTTTTACTTTCCACAAGTTACAAACAGAGCCTATGTTCCAAATAGAGCCTAAAGGAAACCTGGTGAGAATTAATTTCTATTTTTTGAATTTAGAGATAAAATGCCCTCTTTCTAATTAGTATTATTGCATGTCTAATACCCGGATTGGCGATGGATACCGTCACCCGGTACCCGCTCGACACGCCAAAACTTCTCGTTAGTGTAAAAATCACTATGCATGCTGGGACGCGGCAGACCCTAAGTTGACTTGCCAGTTGCCATCCACTGGTAGCCACGAAAATACATTTGCACGGAAAACAAATTCCCATTAATTAAGTTATTTGTGACCCAAACTGATCGTTACAAACTTAATACAATTGCGGAAGCTCACACCCCACACCCCACACCGACACCTCTCTCTCTCTCTCTCTCTCTCTCTCTCTCACTTGGGGTTATCTGCATTCAAAGTCTGAGTTCTGGGTTTTCACATCTTGGAGTGAGTCTTCTTTCAATGCCCTTAATTCATTTATCTTCAATGAAGGATTTTTGTTGTTGAATTTGGTGTTTGCAAATGCTATTTATGTGGTTGCTTGATCGTGTGGGCCTGGTTGTATCTACTACATTGGTTAATTAGGGTTTCGAGAAATCATCTTTTGAAGCAAATTGGGAGGAATTTGCACTTTTCTTGATGAATTTCATGTTCCTTCCAACTGATTTTTATGTGCATGCGAAAGGATCTCACTTTCTTATTGATCGGATGCAATTCGAATTCTTTGTCACACGTTTATGCTTAGTGGCTAAGTATATAATATATACACAAATGGAGCCGGCAAAATAACTGGGTCCATGTATTATTTATATAGGCGTTCGTAATATGGGTTATTGGTGCAGAGACATATAATTCTGGGTTCTTAGATTTGAGTTGGTATTATTAGGCTCTACTATGTGAAATGGATTTGGGTACGAGAATCAGTCGTGGGTATGTGTCTAGGCGGCTGATCTTTAAAGCCTAGATGTTTGGATACATATCATATCCGGAGTGATTATTCAATGCCTTTGAGCCACAGCCAGGTGGCGCACCAGGTCCCTTCTCCACCACACCACACATTGTGTTGGGATCCACACTCTTTGCCTTGGGTCCCACCACAATGTGTGGTGGAGAAGGGGCCGGGGCATCACGTGGCGGTGCCTCAAAGGCATTGAATAATTTTTTCCAGAGTTGGGTGCAGAACTGGATATGCTCTGAACATTTAAATAGATTGCTGCATATGATAGTTAATGATGAGATTATTGTTTCAGAATATTCTTTATAGATTTTATGATATTTAGGAAATGAGGCAAATTTCTATAGCCCACATCTGTGAAAGGGTCAAAATTTACATTTTTAAATATGAGTTTCTATTTTCCAAACAATGATCAAAAAAGAGGATACAAGTTTAATTTAGGAAGGGCAGTTGGACACGTATCCCATTCCCTTTTCTTTGACATATTAAGTGGATATGCATTTAATGGCAAGCAAAGAGCCCATTTAACACCGAGGCCCTGTTACATTTACTTATGCTAGTCTTTTCTAGCTAGAGATTTATATGCACATTGACCAATTTATTAGACGCTTGTTGATTACATGAAATCAGCTGCCACTCCTCGGTCGTAGGTTGTCTTAAATTTTATAGAGTTATTAATTATGCGCAAAAATTGACACTTTGAAGAAGCACATTACAATTACATGATTGTGGATATCGTGTTATTTAGTTCTCAAAAGTCCCAAACTGGTCAGTATGTCTTGTCTCTATTGTGCCAATACCAGGGTTCTTACTTCCATTTTATGTGCAATAGTTGCGTACAAGTTTATGCAAATAACTAAAACTTTGCATCCAAAGTATGCACTGGTGAGGTGAGGGTGAGTTTGTTTGGTGTCATAATTTTCGACACACTAACAAATAACATAGAAGTTGAATAGCAGCTGAAGTTTCTAGTTGTACAAATAATGGCAACCATTTGAACCACGCGCTGGTGTGAGTCAATTATATATGTTGATTTTTCTTGTGTAGTATTGTTGCAAATTATCAGAGAGGGTGGGAGTCAATTCAATTCATTTGAGGATCATCTGTTACATCTTTGTATTTGGTTCTCTTAATCAAGCCTTTGGCATTTCTGCATATTTCAAGCCTTTATGCATATTACATGTTCATCACTAGATGTTAATAGATTAACTTTTGTTCTTGATTTAATTTTGTATTGAAATTTATAGTCTCCAGATTACTTAAACACTATATAAACTTTGTACTAATAATTGAGAACCATTCTGAATTCATTTTCTTACTCTTTTGCTAGATTTAAGTTTAGGGGATATCCATAAGCTCCCGCAGCCATGAGTTTTGTTTTTCGTGGGGTCAGATCTGACATTGAAAGTGGATTTCCAGGATTTATTCCTGAACGACGGGCTTTGGTATGCTTTTTAAGTTGTAAATCTCCTTTTTCTTTCAACTCGGCAGCCATACCGTTATTTACATACCAGTATTAGATAGTGTCTTCTGACACAGTCTTCTCTTGTCTCTTCAGCGTCTTCATGCAGCACGACCAATTAATGCCAACTCACTAGCTTTTCTTGTTACAGGTAACTTTCTTGTTCCCCAATGCCTTACACCAAATATTGGCATTAATATTAGAGGCTTAGAGCCTTATCTTATGTGCTAATAACTTGTTTGGCAGTGCTTCTGATGTTTACCATATTAAATTCTCACCAGATGTCCCCAAATTTTCTGGTAATTCTTTCACTTTGTAGCCATTAAGGCATGATAGTTTTTTGATGAAATGCCTCCTAATCTCGTAAATGGTAATTGATGTGTTATTCTTCTGAATACATGCATATAGCTCTGGATTGTTCTTGGTATTTTTCTGATGGCAACAAGCCTTAGGATGTTCGCAACTTGCCAACAACTCCAAGCTCAGGCCCAAGCTCATGCTGCAGCAGCCAGTGGCTTGCTTGGTCACACTGAGTTCCGTTTGCAGATGCCACCATCCATAGCACTCGCAACAAGAGGGAGGTTACAAGGTTTAAGGCTCCAGCTTGCACTTCTTGACCGAGAATTTGATGACCTAGGTGTGACACTTTTTGCTGAACAATTGAAAGGGTATCTATGGTATAAAAAGTGTCTTGACATTTGAAGATGAATTCATGCAATTGTAGACTTGAGGTTATCCGATTATCAAAAAAAGGAAAAAAAAACTTGATGTTATCGTACTTGGCTTGATTCAAAATTTTCACTTACAAGTGAATACAAAATGTTATTTACTTATTTTTGGCTGCAGATTATGAAACTTTGAGAGCACTGGATACCGAGAATAATTCCTCAACTCCTTCTATGAGTGAAGAAGAGATTAATGCCTTACCTGTTCACAAATATAGGGCCAGTAGTCAACAGAGGTTAGTGGGAAGATTTATTTCGATGGTGTATTGTCTAGTATGGTGCCTGACTTTGGTTTCAGTAACCGTTGATTCAATTGGTGTATAAATTTTCAACATCGTTAATCCTGTCTCAAGTTCTCAACACCAGTCTTGGCATTACCATAGTGTATCTTAACTTCTGTATGCATTATGGGAGTTCCTGTAGGATGTGGTGTTTTTATGTTTGCAGAGATTATGTATTAGTTTCTGCTAATTGCTGTTGAACTTTCAGAATTTGGAAATGATTTGACGTAATTTTAGTTTTCTGAACAGTGATGGGTCATCGCTGCCACAGGCCTCGTCGTCATCAGCTTCACCAGAGGTACACTATCTTATTTGCTACATCATGTTGCGTTTTCTATAGAAATAGGGGAGTGCTATATCCACGACATTACAGCTGTCTTCACATCCCCCTCCTTAACAGACAGTGTGTAACCACAACATATGACCCTGTTGACATCAGGGTACTGGCTTGTCAACCTATAAGTTTGTAACATAGGACAAGAACAAAGATGTCTGACATGGCGTAGCGGACTGATGACACCGGTGATCCTGAGGTGTCTCAGATGTCCTGAGCTCAAGTCATCAACTCTGCCAGCAGAAGTAGGCAAGGCTTGCCCACACTTCTTGCTTCTTTCCTTGCCCTTCCTGGAAAAGCATCCTGATTCTATAATGTCTGGCTGGATTGAGAGCAAGGTCCATGGGGCCTAAATTGGTTCAGTTCCCTGACACTGGCACATGCAATCACCCAAGTTGCCTAAGGCGCATATGCGAGCCATTTGATAAATAATCAGATATCCAATGAGGGTTTCCCAGTGGCTTAAATCGGGGGTGACACCTGAGCAGAGTGATGGCTTCCTTGTGTTGACTGGTGAGGGTGGATCCCACTACTCTGTTCTTCTTGAGGGGTACTGAGCTTTAGCTACCACCAGATATGTGGCCATTAGTGATTGGGTTTTTACCATATGCAATCCTGGTTGACCTGGCTGGTGCGTTTTGTGCAGCCTTGCTGCCTTTCAACTCCGTTAATTTTGGGGCCTAATTGGTTCATGTTCATATCTTTAACTAGGTCAACCTCCAAAGCGGCCATTCCAAGGCTCAGAGGTGGCTCTTTATGTGTTTTAAGGTTTTTGTCTCACTACCAATGCCTCCTGCTTCCTTCTCAAAATGGCCCAGTTGGACCATTTGGCATCTTACGCTGCATGCCTATGCTTTCTAATTTGCAAGCATAAGTGGAAGATATAGTTTGCGACATAAGATGATGTCCAATTAACTGGGAGCAGCTGTTCTGTAGAAGATAGATAAGTTGACAGTTTAGCTGTTGACATTAGCAGTTGTATAAGTCTACCTTTGGGTTTGTAAGCCCTCTTGAATCACATTATTGGCTCTATAGTTTGCATTTTTGGTTCTTGGAAAGGAAACAGATGGGGGGGTGCGTGAAATTTGCATGACTGCATGTGTATTGTTGGATTCCTTCCCACCAGAGTCAGCAGAGTGTGAATCTTAATGGGCATCATTGTCTTCACTTATAGTCGGTGATTTTATATTTTGGCTTCAAATTTCTCTTGCAGACAAAACCAGAGTTGAGAAAGGCAGATTCAATTAAGAAGGCTTTGGAAGACGAATTAACGTGCACAATATGCCTGGAGCAAGTTAACAGGGGCGAGCTTGTTCGAAGTTTGCCATGTTTGCATCAGGTGTCTCTTCTCTTTTTGATCATAAATATTTAGGAGATTCCCGGTAGCGTGTGTAACATGATGCTTCCTATTTTCTAATCTCATATGACCTGGTTTGATGCAAAGTTAAATCCTTATTAATGAAACTCCAAATTATTCTTTCTGGTGAAAAGAAACTCCAAATTATTACCCTTGAAGTTTTTTCTCTTTCCTTTATCAAATTCTTGGAGTACAAATATAAGTATCAAGTCTTGCAATATACTGTATCTCTGTAGCATTCATGCATCATTTAGCGTTTATTTATCTTGTCTGTTTAGTGGGTTGATCATACTTTTCGTTTTGAACACTGTACTGCCTCTGTATCTTTTGAGATTCAATGGCCGACGTTGATGTTATCCTTTTGAACATTTTGTTGGTGTTCTTGCTCAATTATTAGCTTTGGTTGTGTATACTTGTTTTTGTCTATCCTCTAATTGTTCTAAAACTGCCAAATACCCACAGGGGTAGGCCCCAATCACTTTTGATCCAACTTGCAGGAAAAAATTGGAGTCAACACCTTTTGATCACTTTTGGATTCCTTCTAAATTTGAACTTTGGAACTTATAATTCTTTTTGGTAATCATCAATTTCCTTGTCGTAGAGCATTCCGTATAATCCCCATATGTAAATGTAGGGAAATATGCCAAATGTGAATTATTGTGTTGCTTCATTTCCCAAAATCTAGTCATACTAAATAGAAATGATTGATTAGAGTCTATATTCGTGTCTTTGACTATTCAGCTGTAACTTTTTGCAGTTCCACGCCAACTGCATCGATCCATGGCTACGACAGCAAGGCACTTGTCCAGTATGTAAACTTGAGGTGGGGTCTGGGTGGCCGGAAAGCAGGGATAGCGATACAGACGGCGATGACATGGTTTAGGGGCATGTACCCTCTTCATGCTTACGCAATAAAGCCAGTCTATCCTACTCCAATCACATGGCCAAACTGATTATATCTCATTGTTATCCGCGTATGTACATATAGTGGCTTGAATCACGGTAAAGTTTGTGGACGAGAATGCTCAAATTCTATCCTCAGACGCCAATATGGCCGATTGAATGCGCATTGTATATCTGTTTTTTTGCAAATCTCGTACAACTGGAGTCATACGCATGTCCCCTGGTCTTTTTCTATGAAATTGATGTTGTGGTTGTGGTAGTGGTTGGGTTCTTGGAATTGGTGGTTGATTTCTGTTATAAACCATGATTATAAAGATTTAGCTACTACTAGCATTTTATCTACCAAGAGAAAAGATGTGCGAACATACGTGTGTGTGTGTATATATTTTATTTCACCAACTCATTCCTGAGACATGTGGTTTGTACCATGTTTGATCCATACCACCTTCCAGATTACCGACTGATCTTTGCATTTATGGATAGTGGTCATGGTTTGTAAGTTTTGGAAAATTATTGAACGCCATCGGAGCAATCCCGTGTGGTATACAAGTGTATTGTGATAGGTAAATATTGCGGGACTATTGCTCCATGTGGTATCCAAGTGTATTGTGATAGGTCAATATTGCGGGACTCACGACTTTTGCGGTAGTGTTAGTAGTATTTTAACGGACAAAATGACATGTGCATTGAAAGTGGTGTACCGTGGAACAAAACTCCGAGAAAGTCAAGGGAGTGTTTGACCTAGATGTCATTTTGTGGTGTACAGGTAGTGCATCCTAATCAAGATATATTCCAGAATGCCATCTATTGCTTTCAGTTGTAATTTAATTAAGAGAACAATAATATTGGCTTTGTTTGGTTTCCATCTTTGGGTATTTTAATTTTAGTAGTGGGTGAAGAGATAAATATGGTAACGATTGGAGAGAGGATTAATTAGTAGAGAAAGATAGAGAGAGAAATGAAAGTAATAATTGAAGAAATAAGGTAATTATTGAAGAGAAAAATAGGATAATAATTAGAAAACAAAAACAAAATAAAGTTAAAATGGAAAACGAAGTGAAAGCCATGTCATCTGATTTCTGTCGTGCATGTGCTTTCAGACCCCCTTAATTCCTTGCTTTGAGTTTGAGCATTTCCTTTCATGGAAACTCAAGGAAGAAAATGAAACAACACTTGATAAGTATGCAAAAGATGTACTATGCAAAACAAGTATGCTACAAGGGGCGTAGTTGGTGCAACTACCAAAAAACTCCCCCCTTAATTGGACATGGCTTCTCGACGGCTACACCATTGGCAGTGAAACTGCAAGGGTTCACCCCTTTTCGTTCTTATTTTAAATCTTGTCGAGATGCTCATGAGAGTTTATTTTAATCGGACATCTATTTGTACATTAATCGGAATTGTCCTCATCATATACTAATAGATGTCTGATTAATCCTTGCTTTCCGTTTGACAAAAAAAAAGAAAGATGTTTGATTACAAAAAAATTTGACGTTGAGCAATTTGACAAGATTTACATTATGAACGGTTTGGATTATGAAATTAAGGTCGATAGAGAGACGGAAAGAGATGAACTGCACCTTCCAGAGTGGCAGAGAAGCCATTTTCTTTTTTATAACCTAGCACCGGGCCCAATGGACCGAATAATTCAGGAGTTCAATCCCATTGTCTCCTTGCGGGAGGTCAAATTAAAGTTGAGCCAAAGTCCCACATAAACTGGCCCAACATAATAATTGATAGCATGCGGATGAGAGTCGAATTCCAGATGAAAGTCCCACCCAGGGGTCTCTAGTGGTTGCAAATTTGTAACTAATAATAGGCCATGCTAGAATAACTACTACTAGCTTAAACTCAAACTTAACAACACCCATTTGGTACATTCTTTTAGCATGGTTTTAGTTTAGCTTCATGATCAAGTTGTGGTGATTAGTTACTCTATTTCAAGTAAGCCAACCAAATTAAGAAATGGACCTTGTATCTATCGTTCGTTCTATTCTAGCTGGGATTAAAGGTGGGTCAAATGTCCTTCTCTTTTGTAGCATTGGTAACCCTAAGGCCCTGTTTGGTTATCACCAACTGAAGTTAAATATATCCCAGTCAAATCCAACATGACAACAATGAAGCCTTCATGGTGGGTACTAACAGGACTCTGAAAAAGGAAAAAAGATTCCTTGAGAAGAATTAAGAAGATGGTAACCCTCTCAGTAAGACATTAGACTAGTCTTGGTGACCAAGATTAACGGTTGAATGTTTACAGTTAACCAATTAAGATCTTATGCAATTTCCGGAAATACCCTCCAAGTTGGAATGTTGTATCGAAAGAAGAGTATTATGTCAAACCAAAAATGCTAGGTGCACAACCATTCGAACACAACACTAAGCACAACTCCTCAAATTATTCGGATTGTTGTGCACCTAGCATCTGTCAAACTACAATTTGTTCGGAACCTTTCGAGTTTCGATACATGTAGACCCATGTGTATCGAATGGTTCTAGACACAATTGAATTTTCAAAATCGTGTGTGTATCATTGCTCGAGGGATAATATCGGAAAGAAAAAAGATTCCCATTTGGTCAAGGTTTGACGACAATAGGGAGGGGTAAATCAGATTTAAATTGACTTCAACAACACTCCAGTACAGTTTAACCTGGAGCAACAGTTGGGACTGTAATTTTGCATCACGAAATTTGAAGCATTTGATTACCTATTCAACCAAACACCCCCATCCTTAACCTTTTCATTTGCTATATAAACAACCCTCCTCATGGGCTTTAATGAATCATTCCACACTAATAAGCAAAAAGAATCAGATTTTCAGCAATCTTTGTCTTTATTTCTTGTTAAACAAAATGGGTGCTTTCCTCAATTTATCACCACCAATTATGGCTGCTTTACTCTGCATAACTTGCTTCTCTCTTTGGCTACTTCCTGAAGTTGCTACTGCAGGCATTACTAGGCAATACAAATTCAATGTAATCCCATTGAAATAAGCTCCCTTTTTGTTGTTCATGGTTAACAATGTAGCTAAAAATACTTTGCTTTCTTAACCATTCTGTTGATCCTTTTTGTTTTTTTTTTTTTGGTTGCAGATAGGATTGCAAAATGTGACAAGATTGTGCCGCACCAAGACCATCTTGACTGTCAATGGCAAGTTTCCCGGCCCTCGGATTATCGCTAGAGAGGGCGACCGTGTCGAGATCAAGGTTGTTAATCGTGTCCCCAACAATGTCAGCATGCATTGGTATGGAAACATTTTTAACGTACGACAAATTTTTTTCAATTAGGGAGCATTGTCTGTGTTTCTCAAATCCCACGAAATTATAACTGTTTTTCTGAATGGTTGGCGACGTGGATGACAGGCATGGTGTCCGGCAGCTACAGAGCGGGTGGGCAGATGGGCCGGCATACATCACTCAGTGTCCCATTCAAACTGGCCAGACTTACGTATACAACTTCACGATCACCGGCCAAAGAGGAACTCTGTGGTGGCATGCTCATATCTCATGGCTAAGAGCAACTCTCTATGGACCTCTTATTGTCTTACCCAAACGCGGTGTGCCTTACCCTTTCACTAAACCGTACAAGGAAGTTCCCATCATCTTCGGTAACCATTCAACACACTTAGAAAAACCGCGATCGCATTACATACCTCGAAAAATTTCACTAGAAAGTGTCCATATTAAATCACAATATGGTTACAGTGAACAAGTGAAGTATTTGACCATATTAAGAGCGAATACAATGATACCAAATCAAAAATTCGCGTACTTTTCTAGAAAAGTTTCAATAGTCTTGGATCACCGCTATATTATGCACACTTGGTGCTCCCGACGAATAATGGTACACAAATGAGGCGGGTTGGCCCGACCATTATAGGTCTGGTCGGATCCACCCACCCATAGTTACTGTTCTTATTGATCCGCAAGAATATCTTGAGTTTGTAATATCAGCTAACGCACGATAATTTGTTTATAAACCGAAATCTGCAGGAGAGTGGTGGAATGCCAATACAGAGGCAGTTATAAACCAGTCATTCGTAACTGGAGCCGGCCCCAACGTCTCCGATTCATACACCATCAATGGACTCCCTGGGCCATTGTACAATATTTGTTCTCCAAATGGTAAGTCCCTCACGATAGCCTTAGGCCACTGTACAATTTTTCAACATGAATCTATCTGTCTAGCTTATTGCCTTTGTTATTGTCAGAAACATTCAAGCTGAAGGTAAAGCCTGGGAAAACATACCTCCTCCGTCTGATCAACGCTGCACTCAACGATGAGCTCTTCTTCAGAATATCAAACCATTCCCTCACTGTAGTCGAAGCCGATGCATCATACATTAAACCATTCCGAACGGAGACTTTGGTCATTGGACCGGGCCAGACCACAAACGTTCTCCTTAGAACCAAACCGAACCCTCCCGTTAACTCCTCTTTCCTAATGGCCGCCAGACCTTATTTCACCGGCATGGGCACTTTCGACAATTCCACAGTCGCCGGCATTCTTCAATACGGAATAGGAAACCCCTCTCCTAGAAATCTCCCAGTCCCGATTCTCCCTCCGATCAACGCGACTGCCTTCGTCGCGAATTTTTCCAGCAAGTTCCGCAGTTTGGCGAATTCCCAATTCCCCGCCAACGTTCCCCAAACTGTCCAGAAGCGATTTTTCTTCACAGTAGGCCTGGGGACCAACCCCTGCCCAAAAAACCAAACTTGCCGCGGCCCTACCAACACCACGAAATTCACGGCTTCGATGAACAACGTGTCCTTCATTCTCCCCACAACTGCACTCCTCCAATCCTACTTCACCCGAAGAACGAACGGAGTTTTCACCACCAATTTCCCGAGCACTCCTCTAGTCCAATTCAATTACACGGGAACGCCGCCAAACAATACGATGGTGATGAACGGCACGAAAGTGGTGGTGCTGAATTTTAACGCCACTGTGGAGGTGGTGCTGCAGGATACTAGCATTCTTGGGGCTGAGAGCCACCCCCTTCATCTTCATGGGTATAACTTTTTTGTTGTTGGACTAGGGTCTGGAAACTTTGATCCTAATAAGGATCCTGCTAAGTTTAACCTTGTTGACCCTGTTGAGAGGAATACCGTCAGCGTGCCGTCTGGTGGGTGGGCTGCGATCCGGTTCCAGGCTGATAACCCAGGTAATTGATTCAACACAGTAGTGAATTGCTTAACATAATGTGTTCTATAGGAAATTCTCACACATAGAAAAGACTTGATTCAAGAAGCAACAATGGCTATGGCTATTGTCATGCAACCAGAAATTTTGATCAATAGTAATTCCTTGGAGGGAAATGTCATATCATTCCGGTACTAGGCATACAAGATGTAAATCTGGATACAGTTTGTGTGTCTGGAGCCGTCTGATACACGTGGATTTCACGAAAGCACAATGACACTCATATGCCTTTGATTCAGGACACATCTCTGTCCAAATCCAGACGAGTTTTCTTGCGTACAAATTCTATAACTAACTCACTCACTTTTCGTCCTCCAAATCATTCACAACGAGTGTTTTCGATCATGAATTTTTGAGCAGGGGTATGGTTCATGCACTGTCACTTTGACGTGCACTTGAGCTGGGGATTGAAGATGGCTTGGCTCGTTTTGGATGGCAAACTCCCTAACCAGAAGCTGCCCCCTCCGCCGTCCGATCTTCCTACCTGTTGATCCAGCTTTTGATCACTCTGCCACCGGTTTCTTCAAGCATAGGAATATACTCCGCATTACGTAAATTATCATAC
>BPLS01000469.1:63727-78850 GCA_019656275.1 Rhododendron kiyosumense | reverse complement strand
CAACAGCAAGAATGATCAGGAGTTGTGGGAAATATCAGCTATGGTGGTAGACATAAAGAAGTGGGCTTCGAACAAGAATTGGACCTTTGTCTGGACTGGTAAAGAGCAGAATACAGCAGCACATTGGGGGTTTTTTTTTTCCCTCTCCTCGGCAAAACAAAACATTTTATGTAACTCGAAAGGGGTATATCGAGGGGGAAAGCAGAAAAACATAAACAAGCTTAACTGCGCAAAAGAAAACAGAAACAACCATCCAACCAACAATTAGATGAAAAGACATACCTCAAAACTACATTACGCTTTCAGCTTTCGAATACCATTTAAATAAACCCTTAAAATCTTCCACCGTGTAGATCTTAATATCAAACTTCACTTTCAACCACATCGCCACTCTGGTTTTGATTAGATCCCCTACTTCCCACGCTCGAGTTGATGCATTGTTGAAGACGTAGTCAATATCCTTGCCAACCTTCTTTTGCTCATTGGTTAGCTACTAGTTGTTCGTCAGGTTGTATTCCGCCTGATTTTGCCAAACTTCTTTTGAAAGATTGTACTCCTTAATGCGTTCGTTCCAATGATTGACTTGTGTAAAAAAAAAAAACTAAGTCAAAAGGCATCATATCCAGCGTTGGAACAAAGGATTATACTCCCTCCGTCCTAATTTACTTGTCTCAGTTCTATTCTAACTGGATAAAAAAACTAGTTATATTTTTAAATTTGTAATGAATTTTCTATCCAAAATGAATCTTATTTGATAAATCTTGATTTGTTCTATAATACAATATTTTTGAAATCACCTAAAATATTATAAATTACAAGATATAACCAATTAAAAAGTGACACAAACTCAAAAAAGGACAATTAAATTAGAACGGAGATAGTAATTGCTTCCTCAAGCATTAGAGCAAGTGGCCTAATCAAAGATAATTTGGAGTACTTTATTTCGCTAATCATGATTATGGATTGAAAGTGGTGAATATTATACTTTGTTCTTTTTTTATTTTTTTAACTTTGTTTTGTTTTTGTTTTTCAATCATTATCCTATTTTTCTTTTCAATTATTACCCTATTTTCTTCAATTATTACTTTCATTTATCTCTCTATCTCTTTTTGCTCATTACCCCTCTCTTTAATTATTACCTTTTTTTTTCTACATACTATCGAAACTAAAATATCCAAAGATAGAAATCAATCAAAGCCTAAATTAAGGAGAAAGAGAACTGAGTCCTCTAGGTGAAAAGGTAGGGCACCTCAGAAAGCAAGTAGGAAGTAGGAACAAGACTTTATCATTGTTTTTTTTTAAATAATCGGATATCTGAGCCAGTTTACGCGCACCTCAATTTCAGAATTTTGAAGTTAACAACCGAGCTAACCCTCTCATACCCATTTGGCCAAACTCCTCACATTTACTACCGAAAAAACTTAAACCACACCCAAACTCATATACACTCATCACAAAGTACGAGTTCTATATACTAGCATTGTTGGCAGGAACACTATTCTTGATTTCTTGTGAATAAGTTATTAGATTTACCATGGGGGTAACATTTGACTAGCGCGCAGAATGAGACGAGAATCAATTCATGAACTATGCGAAACTATTCGTGATCAAAAACCACTTTTACTGAAGTTGGTTGCTTATCTCCCTCTTTCTAGTGGTGATCAGGGTTCGAGTTCTATGAGGGGCGGGGCTTTGGGGGTCAGGACTATGGATAGCCCAACGATGCAGCTACTTGCGGGCGTATGAGGGTCACGGCCCCCGCGTTGTTTCGGGTTTTTTATTTTTTTCTAATTTTAATATTAATATTAGTTATTTGTTAAGAATTATATTTTGCAGTGGGGGTTATTTAGATATTTAAATGCTTAAAAATGTGTTCGTTCAGGTTCAAAAACCCAATTTCTCTCTCCGCTCAGGGTCTCCCATAATTTTTTTCTTCAATTATTAATTTCATCTCTCCTTCTATCTTTCTCCACTGATTATCCAAAAAAAATAAACCCTTAAAATCTAAACCAAACAAACTATTAGATTCCGAATCTTGAAATTTATGTTCATAGTCCGGCCCCCGCGTTTACAAAATCCTAGCTTTGTCCCTGGGATAGCCTCTGGACTCCCATGTGCTAACTCTAACATCTCCCATTAACCTCCGCTGATATATACAATTTTGGCACTCGCGATCGATCCTATAAATTAAAGATGGATAGGTAACATTTGTTATCATAACTAGGCGATTGATTAATAGACATTGGCAAAAGAATCTGCGATTGATTAATAAACATTGGGAAAAGAATCTTGATAATATCTAGTGATCCACCTCTATCGTCTTAGTTGAACATTCTATGCCATAAATATTCTACGGTTACATCTTTGTGTTGGAATTGTATTCTTTTATTGTGGATTTTAGTTTCATTAAACGTGAATGTAATCGGGTTGCACACAGCTATGCTCAAAAAGCCATTTCTAATGGCTTGCCCGGGCTTGTGAATATCCATTTTGCTCCCATGGGATTTCCATCTTTCTGATACGCAGGTTTCTGCCTCCCAGATAATAAAATCTTTTCTTTTGACAGGAAAAAGAAAAGAAAAGAAAAGAAAAGGGGAAAGTTGTTCCCCATAGTTGGGCAGCTGAAGCACGTACAGAAATTTCTGGCCTTGGGCTCATTTTCTGCTCAGTTAACTCGGCCCACTAGCTGAAGTTTAGAATGCAGATCTCATCATATCGGCCCAATAACGTACTCATGCTCCAACAACAATAACCAGAAGAATTACCCAAAAAAAGGTTAAAATTTCCCCACTTTTGTCTTTGTAACCTCAATGAATTTAGTTTTTTTCTTCAATGTGTTTACTAACAGGAATTGGCCACCCTCAATTCCTCCTTGCAACGGATTTGGAGAATTATTAGAGACTTGTAGAACTCAATCACAAGTTTGAATTCGATAATCTGAGTTGCTGTGTTAAGTAGATCATTCTGTAATAAATTGATTTATTAAGATGTCAATATTAATTGCATGAATATTTTACCATCTATTTTATACTAGGATTTTTATTTTTTTTGATGTAGCTAGTGAAATTCTTCCCGTTGTCCAATTAAAATGAATTTTTTTTTTGTTGAGATGCTCAACTCGAACTATTTGCAACGTGAACGACTTACCAAAATAGAGTACATGATAAAATTTCCGGGCCCCCTCAAATTCACTACATTTAGTTCACGAATTTAATTGAAGATAATAGTTAAATAGGCAAACAATTGATAGCCCTTAATATAATTGATAGGAGAGAAGGATTTTTTCAATATCACCTTACTCACAAAAGATTGTTTAATGGTCCTGGGACATTCACATATTTTTTGGGGGTCCTTCGCCAAATGTATAAAATCATGACAACTAATTAAGTGTATATATGAACTGCACAATAATTTGTGGTATTAGATGATATTGGATCATACGTGACGGTGTTCTAAAACTACCGAATAAGTATTGTTTGCCCACACTAAATGGCCCAAACCTAAGTTCCAAAAACATAAGTCTCCTCTCCCAAAGTATAATATCACTGATCTGAGATTAAATTTTATCCACCTTAGGTGGAAACTCCAAGTTTTCCACCACCACTATTGATTGTGGGTCCTGTCGTGTGTATAATGTAGTAATCTGAATTGTTCATCTTGTAGGATTCACAGAGCAATTTATATTCACAAAAAATAGCTTTATCGGATATGAATAGGTATACAAAAAATTGAATTTTGATTCATAAAATCAACGGTAGATAAGTTTAAAATTAAACTATTCATGACTGTCTGTTTTATAAACTAAAATTTAATTTTTTATATATCTATCAATATCCGATAAATATGATTATTTGCGTCAATATACTTCTTTGCGGATACTACAAGATGAGCGGTTCAGATTACTGAAAAAAAAAAGTACAGTAATATATACAACCCGCTTCTGCCGACGGTTTAAATGATTTTGCAAAACCCACCAATGCCCCCATCTTTTTTGCCACCTGTAATTCAGATATTTTTGCGAAAAAAAAAGCTCCATTAAAGTAAAGTAAAAAGCCAGCAATTTCCAACCTCAAATATTCTCCAATGGTGCATGCATCACTTTGACCACGCCAACACAAACATCTTTCCCCACTGTGAATCCACGTTCTGATCATCTGATGCGGCACGTCTCACTTTGACTAAACCAAACCAGATCAAATCAAACTGAGCCGTATATTCTAATCACTTAGGTTCCGTTTTTGTTAGAAAAGTACCGGAAATGATGGAAAAATCAATTTTTTCATAATTTTTATAGTGTTCAGTTGACAGAAAAGTAATGGAAAACATGTTTTTACGTTTTCCTACAAGATTTACTTTCTTGCAAAAATGACCCAACCAAAAGTATAGGATTTTGCGTTACGGAAAAAGTTTTCTCCATTGTGAGGCTAAAATAATTGACGGGTAAGAAAAAAATGAATGATGCCAATACCAAAAAAATACGAATTAGGTTCTTAGAAAGGCACTTTGAGATTTACGTAAGTAACAACAATTTTGACTACTATGGCGCTTTTTGAGATAATTGTTGTGGAAAAAGATTGGTAGTTTATTTTTTTTGGAAGTATTTATTTATCTTGTCATTAATTTTCAATTTTGTTTTGTACTAATTAATTATTATCAGTGAGTTTTTGCATCAGCAACTAATCAAGCACGGTTTTTTAACATTTGTTTATTTAAGTTATTATCTACTTATTTTTTAAACTTCATTTGTACGGTTGATTATTAAATGATGTCTTTAATGAGGGATTTGTATTACCATTAAAAAGATAGCAAATTGAATAGGGAATTGCAAGTCGATTTTTTCATTTTAGGTTAAGGCTTTGCATTAGATAAAATACATTTTTCGTATGTGTTAATTTATATTTTTGAAATATGATAGCCTATTATTTAGCTCTCAAAGTTAAATTTATTTAAAATTAGTTATGGAAATAAAAATAAAGAAGTTTCTCATAAGTGTCTTCTCCCGGTAAATGAACCACTAAACTTTAGTTTTCCTGCAAAATAAATTTGTCAAATGAACACTTACAGGAAAATAGATTTTTTTTCTTTACTTCACTTTACTTAACTTTTCTCGAGAATAATTTTCCAGTACAACATTCCTGACAACTGAAAGGAACCTTAAGGTCGGCCACATAAATAATTTTTCTCCATTGAGTTCTGTCAATGACCACTTGTTCACACAAACCTACTATACGCATATCGTTGTGCACCACAATATCTAATGTCAATTTAGGTATACCTCTCCTCGTAGCATTGCTACTAGAAGTTATCCTATCTGCTCTCTTAACTACTGCATCTCCTGGTTTATGATAGACATATCCAAATCATTTTAGCTATTTTCCCTCAACTTCTTTTCTTAGGGTGCTATACCTACCATCTCATGAACCATTTCATTTTTAATCACGTCTCGTTTAGTTTTACCACACATCCCCTCAACATTCTCATTTCTGCTACACTCATCTTGTTCACTTATTATTTTTTAATAGATCAGCATTTTGTCTCATAAAATACTGCTGGTCTGATGCCAGTTTCATAGACTGTCCAATTTTAGACTAGCTCGAGATATTTACAGATCAATGGCATTTTAATACTCCCTCCGTCCCAAATTCATTGTCTTTTTTTGATATTCGTGCAGTTTTCAATCGCTTATATCTTTCAATGTGAATCTCTAAAAATATGCAATATGGATCTTATTTGATAGATTTCAATTTGTTCTATAATACAAAGATGTCAAAATCATGAAAAATATTATAGATTGAAAGATATAAGCAAGAGACAAAAAAGTGAAAAAGGAATAATGGACAATGAAAATGGGACGGAGTGAGTAGTTGCATTCAATCCTTGGGGGCATCAAGTCCACTATTGATACGACTTAACTATGCCAATGATGAACAGAAGATCATATCCTCTGTCCGGGGAAGATAATCATCGGGTCCCACTGCATCATTGTCATAACCAGTGCCTGACACTGTGACACCTGTACGTAAGTTGACAAACTAAAAGCCCAAAATCAAAGACAAAATCTCCTACGTATCTTTTTCCGTTCTCGTAATGGCTGCTCGTAGTCCACGTCAAATGCAACGAGAAGCCGAGGGCGGTGATCTCGATCGAGGTGTTTACGTGTGCGAATCGGAACCGACCGCGACCGTGTTTGGGGGCAAAAACTGGACTTTTGGAGGATCGATCGTCCTGGCCTGGAGATTTTTCTTCCTTTTGCTGCCGGCATTAGTATTCCACCGTCAAACAATTCCGACCGAACGGCTTTGAAATTGAAAACCAAGTGGAACACGTGTGAGGTTGTGGCGGGGTTGGCGGTGGGAAATCTGTACGTGGACGGCGGTGGTGTGAGGTGGCGAAGCGGACTGTTTGGGGGACGGCCGGGTGGTGACTGTTACCGTCGCACGTGATGTGTATGTCAATTACGGTGTGTCTTCATTCAAAATGTCCGTCATGCATGAGGGGCCACGCTTAAACTAATTTAATCCGTTGATAAGATTGTTAGATGAACTAATAAATTATATTTAAGCTCAATTTGTGTTTGTCCCCTGGCTAAAGACACGTCAGAATGTAACGTTTATCAACTTAAAAAAATTATCCGTTCTACATGACTGATTTACGCTATAAATATAATCTACGCAAACCGTATATTTGAGATATTTTCTTATTGGATGATAAAAGGATAAAAGACAACATTTATACAGAGATATATTGCCTAACTAAAAGATGAGGATAGAGGGATAGATTTATTATAAAAAATGATCTGATGGCTAAAAATTTAACAGGAAGTGATATAACGATTGAAGAGATTGCTCTCATTTATATGCATAAACATTTTTAATAGAAAACTGCTATGTTTTTTATTCATCTTACAAGAACGCTTGAGATATTGTATTTATTACTCAAACTAGATTAAATAACCTTAACCTGTGTTAACGTTTTGGATTAGTCATTGCTTGCCTCGGTAAGCAAGTCTTCACGTAATGCACGTGATACTAATGTAGGATTCGAGTATTTTATTGACTATTTGTAATTTTTTTTTTCAAATGTGAAAAGTTGTATTCAACTGTAAGACGAAAACCTACACAACAGAGAGGAATCTCATGGAGGCAAATGGGTATCCACAGACCGGACAAACCATTAGAAAAGGCAATCGGAGCAACTAATATCAAGCACGTGACCAACAAACCACCGGACTAAATTCGGACAGAAACCGGACTAAATCCGAACAAAAAATAAAATAAAGCAAAAAAAATACACTTCCCTTCGTCAATGAGTAGCCCTTCTCTTGCCTAGCCCCCATACTGATCAAACTCCCAAGTCAGTGACCCATGAAGCCACCAGTGACCACGTGACTGCAAACCCAGAAGTGGAATGGCGGCGAATGGCAAGCAGGTTTGGTGGAGAAGGGAGAAGGAAAACTAGATCTGAAGGCAGAGATTAATCCCTCCCCTCCTGCTGCCCATATTTGGGTATAAACTCAAGGGTAAAGGAGGAGAAGGAGAAGAGGAAGTGTGACGACTATTTTAGGGTTAGAGAGGGGTGCTCCTATTTTTTAGAGAGAGAATTGTCATGTGACCATTAAATGTTTCAGATGCTGAAGTATTTGTACTTGTATCTCTACTTGTAAGTAAAATCACTTTCTTGCTATATTCTTTTATTTGTTTTTTCCAAAGCCTTCATTAGTGCATTTCCTTTCTTCCTTTGCTCTTTTGATTAGCTAATCACTTTTTTTTCTCTCACTTTTCATTCATAAATATATAAAAAAGAAAAGTTATTTACCTCTTTCATTTTGTTTAAACAAATAAACACAAACCTATTTCTCCAACAAAATCATCTTGCGCGTTTACTTCCTTTTATATAGGAGGAGATGTACAAACAATCACACAAATTCAATTCGATAAAACAAAAAAACCTAAATTTGTTTTAATATTTATTAGAACTCCAATGGTCGTTTGGCTCGGCCCAATAATTAAGGGGGTTTCAGTCATTTTCTTCGATTGAGTAGAACACTGGAGTACTTTCATTCTGTTTGGAGACAGAGAAAGAGAGAAGGTAGGAAACCAATGTATGTACCAAAAATAGCAAAAAATATCAAGGGGGGGTGGGGCGGGGTGTGGGTTTGGCGACCTCAGCTCAACAGAAACAGGACATGACAGTCCGGCCGACTAGTTTTGTCCAATTTTTTTTATCCGAACAGTTTAAAAATGTTTTGAACAATTCAAATTTATTTGGAGTGTTTTGGATAGTATTTTTGTAATAAAATGTATCCAAATAAATTTGAACCGTCCAAAATATTTTTGGATGACCCGGATCCAAAAACTGGACTAAACTGGTCTGTTCCAATCGGACGGGATCCTCGCCAATAGGGATCGTATCTTGTTCAGTTCACTCGGATCAATTTGGTACAATTTTTTACTTCTGAGCCATGCAAAAGTGTTTTGAACGGTTTAAATTTATTCAAATTGTTTTGAATATTTTATAATAAAAATGTACTCGATAAATCTGAACCGTTCAAAGTACTTCCTAATCGCTTGGATGCAAAAATTGGACTAAAGTGGTCTGGACCTCCCCGACATGACTCAGCAATGAGAAGTCGCGGAGGGAGGACCGCAATTCGTGCAGAGAAGTACGGACCAAGGGTCCCTAAGCCATTACCCGAAGAAACACGTGTGTGGCCCTGAACCCAAGGACTGTAGGCGCTGATTACCCAACAAAACAAACACACTCAGGCACCCACAGAGTCACGAGTCGTTGTTCTGGGTCGGGCCTGGTTGTCTGTCACTTTCGGGGAAAATTATTACTCGTGCACCGTCACGTAGCGGTAAGTCCAAAGTAGGGATGAAGATGAGCCAAGCCAAACTTTGTTGTGTTCGAGCTCCAGTATGAATGAGTTGAGTTTAGTTTATTTACGAAACAAGTTTCTGTAAAAAAAACCAAGATTATACAAACGAGCCGAGTCGATCTGAGTTTTGGATGTTAAGCTTGACATATTTACTAAACAAGGCCAAAACTTAAACTCTTAACAATTAAACGAGTCAACCTGGGCTAAGCCTTGAGTTGCTCACGAATAGTTCGGTTCATTTGAGATTATTTGAATGTATGGTGGTAAAAACATCTGAGGCACTGTGTCGTGTTAACTGTGTGAGTGTGTGGGGATGGATAGAGACTCATGGAGCGCTCCGTGTTAGGAATTGAACTCCATATTCAATCCACAACGCCCTTACGTACGGACCTTGGAAACTATCGATATATCGCAGAAATCACAAAGCAAACCAAAACAATGCGTGTGAAACCGAAACGAATAAAACACCCAGATACGTGAAAAATCTCAACGCGATGAATGACGGGAGAACGTCTCAATCCTCCATCGCTAGCGACAGTGTGGAGCGTGTCAGACTGATATTAAAAGAGTTAGGGAATAAATTTATTTTTCCCCACTTTATTGTGTATATAATTAAATACAATGGCGACTCATCTTCTTCTTTTGTACGTACTATAACTTTCTTCTAGCATTTGGAAACCTACATGAAGAACGCAAGGGTTAGATTAACATTATCTCGTTAGTGAGATATATTTAATTAATTTTGTAGTTTAGTTAGATGACACAAATCATGGAGTATTATTCAATGACTAACATTGCACTTGGAGAGTGTCAAATCAAACCAAATCATACTAGCTATGCAGAAGCACTCGACCACCGGCCACGTGGTGCTTCTGATTATTCAAGCACCAAATATTTATGCGAAGTCCTTACATTTAATTAGTTGTGGACTCTAACGAGAATGAACGGTGACGGAATGGTTCGAAACATCACGTGGACATTCTCCGGAAGCACAAAACAATTAGACATGCATCATGCTGCTATTGTTAGGTTAACTTTCAAACAAATGTCATTAATGTTTTAAGAAAAATAAAAAAACCCTTACACGCGCTTTGAGTTGGGGAATGCATAATTTGCATGGTCCTCACTACTCACCCTCATCTTAGCATTCAAATACGTGTTCAACCAGAATCAAACCATGAAAGATAGAGGACCCACTGGGGATGGTGCTGTGGAGAGGGTGCACAGTACCCTGTTGTGTATTATTTTTGTCTTCCGTTCGGCAATTCAATAATCCAGATTTCATCTGATAGAGGACGTTACGGGGATGGTGCTATGGAGGGGGTGCACAGTAAAGTGTTGTGCGATCCGAGCCGCCTCTCCTTTTTTCTCTAGGTTATACTCCATTATTTTATGGTAGGAGTTAGGGCTGTCCGCAGATCGGTTTGATGCGGATTAGTCTGGTTTTCAATCTGATCAGCTCGCGGTGGATTATCGTTTTCTCCATCCGCCAACCGTTCATGAGTTTATTTGGTTGGTTCAATTTGGATGTGATTTGTGCGGATCAGTTTGGATTGGATGGTTTCAACGGATTTAAGTATGCAATTTATTTATTTTATATAGACCTAAAAATTGAAAAATAAAGCTCCAAAACTTCAAGTTCAATCAAGTCATCCAAACTCAAACAAGTTTAAACCAACATTACTTTAGAATTAAGTTATATTCATCGACCCTAAAATCTAAAGATAAACTATTACATTATCCAATTCGGTTACGTTTGTCCATAAAAATTTTAAAAGTCCAAAATGATATCATAATAAAGAGGTTATTAACATTTTCAACATAAAACATAATAACAAGTAACGACCCACCCCAATTGACCTGTTAACTATTTGCCTAATCATGCGACTTAAAAATTTAATATCAAATTATACAATTGATGGTCGTGTTTCATTATACATACACCATTTCACCTTTTTCCAATCTCTTGATGTGGGAATTCGTATATAGGGTGTCACAAAATATCAAAGAATACATATTTATTATTTTATTATATGTGAAAATTTATTCAAATTGATTAACATCATTCATAACCTTCCGTAGGGAAATAGGAATATTGCGGATTGGTAGATTGGGCGGATTGAGCGGAACAAGATCGGAACTGATCCGGAACCGTCAGAATTAGTATTTTTAGATCCGTATCCGTCCGTAGCATGTCTCGATTTGGTACGAATTAGACGAATTAAGCGATTCAGTTCATCCGTTGAACATGCTAGGAGTAATATATAGTATTTGTTAATTATGAGGTGTTCCCAGATGCTCGGTGACGCCTGTCCGGCTGTCCCAAACCTCCACCCACCCCCTTCTTTCCTCTATATAAAACCCCACCCACCCCTCTCTCTCTAGATCTCATCTTCAACCTCGACCTTATTTACATGTTCAACTCAAGCTCTCTCTACTACTTCAACCACCACCGCAACCATGGAAATCTCTTGCACTTTTGACAGCCTACTCTCAACTATTTCTTCCTTTCTCCCAATTCTAATCTGCTCCGTGTTCCTTCTGTGGTTTTTCCTTCAATGGCGACCGCGCCACCCCAGAGACAAACACCTCCCTCCTGGTTCCATGGGCTGGCCTTACATTGGAGAGACACTCGAGCTCTACTCTCAAAACCCAAATTCCTTCTTCTCCATTAGGCAAAAAAGGTATTCCTACCACACAATTAACTCATCCCCAAGAATTTCATTTCAAGTTTAAAATAAAATAAAAAAAAAACATTCACGGGTTTTCGTGCGAAAATTTTGTTAACTGCCACTGCCACGTACGTTATCCTGGTACCAAGTTCAAAGCTGTCAACAAAACTAAAAAAACCATAAATACCAATCTAATATTTACTTCATAACTGTCACTGCCACATCATTGCGGTATTATTATTATTTTTTATTTTGTAAATCTCAAAATGTGTAGGTATGGAGAAATTTTTAAGACACACATCCTGGGATGCCCATGTGTGATGATATCAAGCCCTGAAGCAGCAAAGATTGTGCTGGTGAGCCAAGCTCACCTCTTCAAGCCAACGTATCCCCCAAGCAAAGAGAAGATGATTGGACCAGAGGCTCTATTCTTTCACCAAGGGGCTTACCACTCCAGGCTCAAGAAGTTGGTTCAGGCCTCCTTTGTGCCCTCTGCAATCAGAGGCTCGGTCCCTGACATTGAGAAAATCGTTCTAGGTTTTCTTCCAACTTGGGCTGGCAGCACCGTAAACGCTTTACAAGAGATGAAGAGGGTAATCCCATCAATAAAAAAAAATTTCCATTGAAATTGAATAATGGAGTAATTAATTCCCTTTTTGAGAAATTCTAAAGTTTTTTTTTTTTTCATTTTTTCCTGGTGTGTTATAGTATGCTTTTGATGTGGCAATGATTTCAGCCTTCGGTGAAAGCCTGGAATTAGAGATGGAAGGAATAAAAGAACTGTACCGTTGTTTGGAGAAGGGGTACAATTCCATGCCATTAGATCTCCCCGGAACTCTTTTTCACAGAGCAATAAAGGTATAGTACTGCATTGTTTTAAGTGGCAGCCACATACATGGTCAATGGTGAGCGAGAATTTTGACCCGCTTAGTAGATATATATTTTTTATCGGAACGTATATTTATTGTATCTTAAGATTTTTACTTTTTAATATATTTATGAAAGAAATTGAGAAATAAGAATGTAAAACAATCATTCTACAACAATAAACACTTACACAAACTCACTTGCATTCACATTAGAGCCCATACACACAATAACTCGTGTGTGTGGGACCCACCAAAAGATGTGTTTGTGGTTATATAATAATTGAATGTAAAATAAACTACTCCCTCCGTTCCGGTTTGTTTGTCCCCTTTTTGACTTTTTTAGAGTATTTGACCTCTCAAAGAATTGACTATAATTTTCAATTCGTAATGTTTTTAAGATGCAATATGGATCTTGTTTGATAGATCTCAAACAAACCGGGACGGAGGGAGTATTTCGACAATAAGACAAACAAACCGGGACGGAGGGAGTATTTTTTACCAAATCATACAAAAATGATTAAGATTATAGGTAGCTTATACACGAACAATTATCTAATAATATTCAAAATTAGGCATGTACAAAATAAAAAATTTATAACTCAAGAAGCTTGGGATGCTGAAGCCGGGGGTGGGGGTGGGTGTGTGGGAGCCCCAACATAGCCGGGGGGTGGGAGCCCCAACATAGCTCCTCCCCTTACATGGTCATTGGCGGCAGTGTTCATCTACAACAATGTACTCTAGTATAATTCTACAATACACATCCATATTTGAGTGTGCATCGATCATATATATATGCACCACTTGAATTCATAACATTTTGAATTTCTTGTTATGAACTTTTCGTACAAAAGTTACGAATTCAATATTGATGTTATGAACTTGGGTTCCTATGAATTCTTTAATCCAAAAACGTCATGAAATTTTATTCAGAATGTTATGAATCAAGAGATGCATACCGTACACATCCAATAGGAGGTGTACGTATTGTAGGAATATCTCTCAATTCTGCGAGAAATCTTTTGTTAATATTTTGGTTTATTAATTAAAATATTTTTGAAGTTTGCTATTAATTAATTTTACAGGCAAGGAAGCTTCTAAATGAGACACTGAGGAAATTGATACGGAAGAAAAGAGAGAGCAGTATACAAGGAGGAGGAGGAGGAGGGCTACTGGGGGCATTATTGGGTGCCAAAGACCAGAAGCTTAATCATCTGACTGACTCTCAAATTGCCGATAACATCATCGGAGTAATATTTGCTGCTCACGATACCACTGCGAGTGTTCTAACCTGGGTTTTGAAATATTTGAATGATAATGGAGATCTCTTAGAAGCTGTTACGGTAACTAGCTAGTTCAATTCTTTAATTAACTCTTCATTTTTTTATTTTTTTAAAAATCTTGCCACGTATATATGTTTTCTTGGAAATACTTGAAAATATATATCTTGCCGCGTATGTTTTCTATTTTGCAAGACGGAGGATATTATCTTGCATGTATTCTAATCTAGGGTAGTGACAGAGCCGATTCTGAAGTAAAATTTGTGTCGTGGCCGCTTTAGGCCTCCAAAAAATTCTGAATTATAAGGGTCCTTTCTAGTTTTTTTTTATATCTCTTATTATAATCTAACGAAAGTGGTTTCATTTTTTATTTTCGCTTTAAACTCTCAAAAAGTCAGGACCGACTCTGGGTACTAGGGAAGAGTTTAATGGGTGAGAGTTAAAACTCTGTGACTTGGTAGATGGAAGAGTTAATTCCAAGGAGCAAGCTCAACCATGTGAGCTGTGCCTTCATTCCATCTATCTTGCCACGTAATAACGAGTAATAAAAAACAAGATGGTATATAACATTTCTACATCAAGATTAATTCCGAAAGGGCAGGAAAATGTTATGGTGCATGGAAATGAATTGGACGGTTCAGATTGACATTTGTGTGAATCTGAACCGTCCAATTTATTTTTGTGGACAATTTCATGAACATGTTTTATGAACCCTATCAATTCTGAAAAAGGTTTCATATTTTTTCTTATAAAAAACAATATTCAAGTTTGGTGGTCGTGATTTTCCTTGAATTTTTTAATGGCGTTCATATTCCATATATAGGGGGAAACCACAATTGTCATATCATACTGTAGTACTTACGTGGGTTGACACTTATATGGGTATCCCTTTCATGCTATGTAGTTTTTGTGTTGTATAGTTGGTCTAATGCATTTTTTAACAATTCTTTTGCAGAGGGAACAGGAAGAAATTCGAGGCAGAATAGTTGAAGCCAACCGTGGACTTACGTGGGATGACACTCGAAGCATGCCTCTGACAAGCCGGGTATGTCATTATTCTCGTACTTTAATAGGAGTTTTTTTTTGATAACCGGATGTTCGTAGATGCTTGTGTACATCATGATCAATTCTGAAATCTTAAAGTTAACGACCGAACAAATCATTCAGTAGTTCGCACTTGGACTAATGGTGTATGGATATTGTGGATCTTCAGGTAATACAGGAGACGCTAAGAAGAGCAAGTATTCTGTCATTCACATTCAGAGAAGCAGTCCAAGACGTTGAATTGGAAGGCTACTTCATCCCCAAAGGTTGGAAAGTTCTTCCTCTCTTCAGAACCATTCACCATTCTGAAGATTTCTTTCCTGAACCCCATAGATTCGACCCTTCAAGATTCGAGGTGAGCTAGCTAGCCCTTGATTAATTTC
>BPLS01000469.1:11766-58727 GCA_019656275.1 Rhododendron kiyosumense | reverse complement strand
ATTTAAATCTTTTTCTGCCTGTTTGTGGTTTGGGTAAATATGTGAGAGAACTGAGATACCATAAGCAAGGATTCCCTTCTAAAAATATGTAGATTCTGATCCAAACTCCTAATACACACTAACGCACTTCGTTTCGTGGAAATCTCAATACTAGCTAGATTGTGTGACGTGAGTATAACGATAGAATCATACAACGGTAGCACACACATTCTACCGTTAATAGTCACGTTGCACAATCTACTCCAAGGCCGATTCTGAAATGATTCAGATCTATAGCCAATGATTTTTGAAATGAGGATCAGGTGTGTGTGGTCTGAAATAAGGACAAAGCAGACCCCTGAGATTTTTCGTTCATTTTACAGTGACTGATTCATTGTGTTCGGACTTCAGAGACAGCAAGCATCTTGAAAGCTAACGTCTAACCTATCTGGGCCAGGTGCACTGGCAACGTTTGAGGGAAATTTGGATGGTCTGAAGACAATGGCATGACAAGGGAAGTGCACACCAAAGCGCCACGTAAGTCAATGTACCAACACAATCCAGTTAGACACAAGATAAACACTTGAAAGAGACGCTTGATTCACAAGTTTTAAGAGGTCTAATCTTCTGTACCGAAACACCCTTTATACATCTGTTCTCGTGCATTAAGAATGCACGGAAACAGACGTACCGACACTTTTTAGTACACGTAATCTGGTGGGAAGTTGTAAACACAATTGAGAATTAATCTCAATGGACTTTTACAACATCGAATGTTTTATTGATCAATGCAACCTAAATGGATTTTGTGTACATATTTCGATTAAGACGTGTCTGAAATTGTTCGTTTACAGTTAAATCTTAATAATTTGTGTGCACAGACTTTTGAAACGTTACGCGTGCATTGCTATCCCAGAAGTTTAATTCTAAAAAACTTCTACAGAACAAATCAAATAGCTCTCTTGTCAAGATTTGAAGCAAAGAGCCAAATTTTTACCACCCACAAGAAAAATACCAGTACGAACCAATCACCTTATCGTGTTGACTCTGATGTCCATGAAGTCCTGAGCTTGTCCACAGATTTCATATCCATGCAATGGGTGTTGCAGATTTGGAATCAATTGTCAACTTGCTCGAATTCTGAAAGCAAAAGCTAGGCCCCGGCCGTCCTGTACCAGAAATGATAAGCGTTTCCAAACACAAGAATTTGGAGAAAGGAATTGTATGAAGTGTGTGATTACCTGCCTTTCTGCATAGAAGGAGATGAGGTTTTCTAAGAGGCAACATCACACCAAGCATTGTCAAAGAGAGTTGGAAGTTTGAAACATCGACTCATAGATTCAGGATATTTACACTGTCACCATACATGCGTACACAATTTGTAAACGAGTTGGAACGAAACAAAACAGATATGAAGTGTCTTATTGTTCTCTGATTCATGAATCTTGATTTGAAAAATGAGGTGAGGATGGCAGAGGAGATAAGGTAAATAAAAGACGAAAACGGCTGAGTGATGATCGAGGTTGTAGAACTGTACTGAATCCGGTCAATCATACTCCACGTTGTCAGAATCCAAATTGCTCAAACAAGGATAAGATCAGTTTTGTTGTATTGTATACCATTCATCGAAAAAGGATAGAAATCCTTGCGAAAATTCAGCAAACGACGAGTCATGTATGTATGACTGAAAAAATCACATCATGTCTATTTAACTGAAATTAACATCATAAACGACGAACAAACACCCATATCAGAACTTATATTGGTAGGTTTCGTGAACAGGCAGTGAAGTTAGGACGAAAGGTCCAAACCAAAACAAAAAAAAAAAAGTTAGGAATAAAGGTGATGCCCTGGTAAATGTTTCTTTTCAGTGAAATAGTCCGAGTTGTCCATCAGTCCCTGTTAGGCTGGATCCTTTCAGAAGCATGGAATTTACTACCTTATGCATATGGAAGTCGTTTTCAAAGTAAAAATTGTGTCATTAACAAGGTGTTTGTGCTCAGTTTGCACATGGCTACCCCTGTTGCAAAATCAAGGAACTTGAATGACATTATTTCCTAAAGATTCAAATTAGTATTGAAACAAAGCATTTCCGAACCTTGCACATCTTAACTTCTTCAAGGGTCCAACTCAATTCAATCTATTTTGGAGTCAGCAAGCATGATTGTGCACCCTCTTTATCTTGCCTCATAGTAGAATTCTTAAGAACATTGAAAATGGTTTCAGGGCTTTCTTGTGAGTTGTGATCTGGAGTGGCATTAAAACAGACTGGTGCTGAACTGGAGGAAGTGGGCCTGGGAAGCCTAGAAAGATAAGAATAAAGTTACTATGGTTAGGCACTTCTGGACCTTAAACAAAAACCTGATACCTATGTCATTAAACAAAAGAATTTTTGGGTCATGGCCCTGCCTCAAGACTCCTTTTAAATAAGGGAGGAAGCTTTTCAAGCTTAGGGCTTTAGGTAACCGTAATTAAGCATGTTGTTGGACAGTGAAGATTTGGGTCGAAAATTGGCAGATTTTGGGCCCCTGATATCAAAATTCTGGTGGAAAGAACTGAAAGGAACTTGATGGAGCTCTAATGACAAGGTATCCACTGTCATGAATCATCTCTAATGGCTACTAAATCGGCCGATGTTGAGGAATAAGGTCTATCAGCATTTCATTAAAAATACTGCAGTAGATCTGGTTAATTCCTCATATGCAGTGCAGTGACAGAGTGGTTTGGCTTGCTACTTCTAATGAGCAAAATTCCACTAAATCACCGTGGGAAGCAATAAGAATTCCTGGAGAGAAAGTTCAATTGTTGTCTGGTGCAAACAAAATTTTGCTAAATGGACCTTTGTTTGGTGGCCGTGTTGTACGAGAAAGCTTGCTACGAGGGATCGACTAATAAAAGAGGGAATGAATGTGGATGAGATTTGTGGGCTTTGTAATGAGGAAAAAGAATACAATGATCACCTCTTCTTTGGTTGTGCTTACTCCAGAAATACATGGGCCTCTGGAGACATGGCACATTAATAGGAGTCCTCTATTGTGGTCCAGTGAGCTACCTTGGGCTATTCACTATGCTTGAGAGACTACAAGGGTCTTTCCACTTAAGGAATAACCCCAAAGATCAGAATGGCTTTGTTCAATGTTACTGAACATAATCTAAGGGACATAACTAGTAACCTGAAACACGACGTAAAATGTAGATCTGCTGTTTCTTAGAGACATTTCCTACTGGACGGTCGTTAGTTTGGTCTGTTTTGTTCCTGCCAGTTGTTGCTGAGAGTCTGTTATAACTTTGGTTCTGATCTCAGGTGTGTGTCCCTGTTTGTCCATCTGATGGTTTGTTTTGAATGAAATCTCAACTTTCCAAAGTCAATATCAAATAGTACTAACTTTTAAGCAAGTAAACTCACTTCATGGAACTGTTTGTTTCCGAAAAGTAACAATTGGGCCTAGGAACAGCGAATAGTGTAGTTCTAGGCCTGATGCGGGCGTGCCAGGGCAGAATTGCTGCCCAAATTCGTATTAAGGCCTGGATGCCTCAATCTGACTTCGTACAGACCATTGCGTACGACCTAAGGGGTGAGGCCGTATGGAGGTTCGTGGTTTGCCTTTGCGGGCTAAGGACTTAAAAATTTCCTAATCGTGTGAAAAATGGAAAGAAAGGTAGAGTAAGGCCTAAAACAGAAATAAAAGGACTTTATTAACGGTTTAACAAAGTCTGGTTACAAGGCAATGAAATAAAATCTAGGCTTGGCTAGATTGAACGGGAAAGTAAAGATAATTGAAAGATAAACTTAGGTAAGCCGTGGGCTTGATGGTCGGGGACCTAAAGATAAAAGATAATTGAAATGTAAATTGAAATACAATTTGGATAAGCCGTGGGCTTGTTTGGTCGTGGACCATGGCCAAGGCCTCCAAAACTGGGATTTATAGGAGTCACAGGCCTTGAGCTGCTTCAAAATGCTCCAATGCATGGTCGCCATGTGGCCTTCTAGCAAAGCTCTAGGCTTGAGCAGCTTCAAAATGGACCAATGAGGAGCTGCTCCCTGAACAAAACGTGCCTTTTACTCCAAGGAAATGGTAAAGGCTTGAAAAGCCCTTCTTTTCTGCATAAAACTTTGTAAAAGAGTAAAAGGAACTTCTGCATCCAGGCCTTTGAGCTGCTTGTGAGCAGCTTGCTTAGATCTAGATGAATCACTATCCAAC
Organism: Rhododendron kiyosumense; assembly: GCA_019656275.1. Taxonomy (NCBI): domain Eukaryota; kingdom Viridiplantae; phylum Streptophyta; class Magnoliopsida; order Ericales; family Ericaceae; genus Rhododendron; species Rhododendron kiyosumense. The sequence goes on along the minus strand of BPLS01000469.1, from coordinate 54,546 downwards.
AGCTCCAAGGAGCTGCATGTACGCCACCTGTCCTTGGTCTTGCTTTATGCTGAAAGATTGGGTCCACTCAGACCTTGAGCTGCTTGTAAGCAGCTTACCCAGGTCTGCCCAGCAAGAACATTCTAGGCCTTTGAGCTGCTTGTGCAGGCCTAAGCTGCTTGTGAGCTGCTTGGAATGTCTCCATGCATGGCTGCCACGTGTCCTTGGTCTAGTTGAGCTGCTTGCATGCCTGGATGCTTGTAAAAAAGGTATATTTGGGCCCACCAAGGCCAAAAACGCAGGCCTGGTTGAGCTGCTTGTGAGTAGCTTGGCCTTTGAGCTGCTTGAGCACCTTATTAGGGAGAAGCTTCTAGGCCTTTGAACTGCTTGTGAGCAGCTTGGTTACTAAGCATGACTAAGCAGCTTACGGCCTTCTTGACTTGGTCAATTTTAGGCTTAAATAAATCCGAAAAACTGGGCCTAGACCTGAAAAACGGATCTTGGCCTTATTGGGTTAGATAGGCCTGAAAAACTAGTCTGGGCTCTGATTAGTTGGGCCGAGGCTTGAAAATGGGCCTAAATCTAAAAATCAATTTGGGCCTTGACTAATTAGGCCATGCTCCAAATATTAATGTGGCCTAATCAATTTTCAAACTCTCTCCTTCCTTTCCAAACTTAATTTGGCCTAATTGTGGCCACTTTAAATTCTTCCGAAAGCCCAATTTTGCAGGTGACCGATTTTTAAGGCTTCTCAAGGCCTGAAACCATCATTCAAGGCCTTCTAAAAACCAATAAATTGATTTTCTGAATTTTGGCCAAAAATGGGTGTAAACAGGAACACTGATCGATCTCAAATCTTCTCTCTTCTGGTTACACATTCATTCACAGCAGTTAACACCAAAATAGGTCTTCACACATAAAGATCAAGTTGCTCAGATTGCCGGAACTGTTGCTTGAAAAAGAAGTACTTCACCAAGAAGATATGTTCCGTGTTCTGGGTGAGAGGGCATTCAAGGCAGCTGAGACAAAAAATTATGGTGGGTTCAAGCTAGGGTTCCAAGTGGAAGGTGAGAGACTGTGGATGATCAAAGAACAGAAAATCCTCAGTCATTGCCTGTCAAACCAAAGGTGGTCTCAACATAACATTTGGGGTATTGTTCCTGATTGTCAATCAAACGTACTGAATCCTCTTCATTTCCCTTCCGGTGATCTTTTATTTGCAAGGTTCTTTGAAGGTCGTGTTGTCTTATCCCCGATTAATCCTTCAATGACACCTGATATGTATTACCGGCCTCAGCTAAAAGGTTGAACTATGACCTGTAGCTCGTGTTGCTGTTGTTGTAGTGCAGAAAGATGAAGGGATGATATCAATGATTCTAATTTTGTGGGTGTTAACTCAATTATAGACGATTACGAGAAGTTTTCAATACATTACCATTTCCAGTGTTTCCACCTACAGGATACGTTACTGGCACTAACATCAGTTGTTATGCATTGCTCTTATTCAGCTCTGTGGAAAATGCTTTCTGGCTATCGCGATTCGCAAAACTTGAATTGATTTCATATTTAAGAAATTTAACACCGCTTTCAACCAAATCCTTTTTGTCATCGTTGTTTCACTACATCAGTACCTAATTTGAAGTAGACATACATATTTTCCAATTTATCAGTAAGTTTTACCAGTATTAACCAAAAACTGGTTTTTGCAACAACAGTACTGTGTTATTGTTCTTTCTATGTAGGACCGATTTCTTTTGTATAACCCCTTAGGCGGCTGGATCAATGCTTTGGCGTTGAAGCAAGTGAAAAATCGTTCTGAAAGGTGTTACATCAACTTATGCAACGAATAAGTAAACGGGGCTTAGCACTAACTGAACAAATGAAGACCCATCAGTACAGCACAAACGGCTTACCACACCTAATTTGGGCATCTTCTTGGCTTCGACAGCTTCAACAAGAACAATTAGAATTTGGCATTCACAATTATCTCAGTTGCATTGCCGAAATGAGTCAAATGACTACACATGCATATGATTGTTTCATCCTGAACTTCTTTTTCTGGCAATGGATCACATATTCGGTTTTCTACGTGGTATGAAACTGAACTTAGGGGGTTGCAGAATATTTTGTGGCTTTTATAGCTGGGATGCATAGCTTTCAGGTGATTGCGGTGAGAACTGAATCCTGTAGCTCCTTAGAACTCACTAATTGCATTCAAAAGGAATTAAGGTGCAATTTCATGAAAACAAAAGCACCAAAAAAAAAACCACACAAAACAAGCTAATATTTACCCACATAGTTTCTGCAGGTACACAAGAACGGAAAGCGATTGATCCCTGAGAATTTCAGTTAAACAAAAGCGCAATACCTCCAGATCCAAGAACTAAATTTGCCCAAGGGGGACGATACTGAAAATTCTTAAGTACCTGCTGAACCTAAATATGAAAATCTGCATCATAAAAATGGATTTACCTAATACAACCTAGCAGCAAAAGCTTGAAAAGGGTTAGAGGCTCGAGAGTTGGCCTCACCCTTCCATCACTAAATTGGTTCTCATCCATTTTCAAAAAGGAATGTGGGCTAAAATTTAAACAAAGAAAATAATCAGGATCAACCTTTCAGTGAATACTTCTTCCCAGTGAATGCCTGGAACTTCGGCTCTTCTTTCTTCTCTGATAATTCTTGACTGCTGTCCTTTGAAGTAGCCTAAAAAGCAAAGAAAGAATGACCAGTTAAATTTATATCATAGCAGTACATCAGCCACTACCTTACAGTAACCAAAATATTTTTGAGTTCACAACCAAAACAAAAACTTGTAAGGGGAGCATTTGGCTGACCGAGACATACTTTTGGTTTTCCATTTGGAGGTTGGTCCGAATTTGAACCAAAAACAAGCTTCCCAGGACGTTGACGTGAAGAGCTTGATGACACAGAACCACTCGCCCCATTGGTAGCCTTTGGTTGGTGCTGTTTGAGCATGGGAGAAGAAACTTCTGGAACTGATTCCGCTGAGGCTTTTCCATCCAGTCGTTTTGCTGAGCCACTGAATGCACTGAATTTGGCTATCTTATTGGCTGGCTCTTCGTCTTGAACTGAAAGTTAAAAAAAAGTATTCTTAGATGAAAGATGAACAAATAAGCAAAGTTCAAACATCACAGATGAGATTGAAACAAACACAAAATAAACAAACTAATAAAAGAAACCTTCTCGTGGTGTCTTCTGACTCTTCTTTGAAGGATTAGATTGTGCAGGTTTTTCAGGTTCTTTATAATCAAGAGGAGGGGCAAAGTCCACCTCACAGTCAGTTTCAATGATACTTATCCCAAAGGAAGGTTTTGTCTCTACAACATCAATGTAGTATCTCTTGTTGTTATAAGCAACCATGATGGTGTCGCCAGTTGTCAAACAAGAATAGTTCCTAAGGGTTGTCTCCAGGCTGCAAAAAGAGAGAACCCAATTAAATTACCCCAGGTGAAACAATCAACAAGATTGCTGGTAAGAGAAAGATAAGTGCCAAAGCAATCAACTAACATGGCTTTTGGGTTAGCTAAATCTATGAAGTCTTTGGTGTGAGGCTGCAGTTTCACATAAGTCCCCTTTGACAAGCTGGCATTCTTAATATGCAGAATGTCTCCCTCTTGTAAGATCATGTTTTCCATCATCTGAAAGCATAGCAGTAAGAAGAAACTCACAAGTAAGCAGTAAATTAAGTAGCACAATGTTAGTACCACCTACCCAGTATGGCAAGTATATCAGGCCTTCATCTGCTGTGAATTCTAGCACCCCACAATGAGTTTTTTTTCCGGCAGAAGGGTTGTTAAGTTCGAACACCATTGGATAGTCAATTTGTAGATATGCTGCCAGAATAAAATTTAAATCTCTGAATTCAAGTAGCGATCCCAATGAAACTCCAATGCATTAGAAAGCAGACAACTGCAAAGACAGGTGTTATGCAGAGAAGGATCTACATAATACATACCAAGACGATCCAGAGCTGAGGGAGGCATTATGACTGGAAACAGTAGCAAAGTTCGTTATAGAAAACGGAAGGCATGATTTATATTTCTAATTAGAAGAAATGAATATGACAGGGCAGTATTGCAGATATGTAGCTAAGCAAGTGAACATACTTTTATCGCCATTTTCCAGATGTGACTGCAAAAAATAAAAAATGAGTGAGAGCAAAAAACTAGACATAATTGAAATACAAAACTCAAACTAACTATCAACATAATCGAGAAAAGATAGTAAACATGGTATAGCTCTAAACCAAAAGGTAATGTTGCTCAAAGGCCTCCTTTAATATTTAAGGAAATAATTACTGTCATTTGTAGTTGCAAGGGTTAATCCAAGCTCAAAACGCCAAGTCCTAACATTGAACAAACAATGGAGAATCCTATTTTGTTCAACCAAATTGGTTAGGCAGATAAAAGCACGAGAGGGAGTACTTTACCTTCTCAATAAAAGAGACAGGGTAGCATCGGTAGCTCTGGTCAAAGGTTGAACTGCTGACGCCGTAGCCTTCTTCATACTGCAATCAATGAACAAAAGGTACCATGAGTCAATTTAAATGAAGCATAACATCAAACCTTATGTTAACCAGCTTCTAAGATCACTAACTCTATGCCAACAGCTAAAATGACTCGAACATCATGTAGCAATAGATTGAGCTCAGCCTGCTCAAGTGAATTTTTATTTGAGTGCACTTATTTTTATCATGTGAAACCTAAAACCTTCTTTGATCCAGCTTCACATGTAGGTTATCTTTTATTGAGATAGCCACAGGCTATGAGAAATTTACTACTCCTGTTTTACTTTCTTTCCTTTTTTCGGACCCTTCCTTTCGGTTGTCCTGTCTAAAAGGGGCTGTGGTAATTGAAGGTTTATGAATTGAGAAAGTCACATACAATTAATCAAACATTCTGTGTACTAAAACAAAAAAGCACATCCACCCCACAAGCAAAAAAACCTAGTTTGTACTTCAGTCTAAATTCCGATTCAACAATCAAGTATCTCAAGTTTAGAGTCAACGTTACGAAATTGAATTGCCAACCCAAACATGGGCTCAAAGTCCTTCTGGGATTAACTACCTTCAAAGAAAAGAACAATGAAATAAATGATCGGTCAAAAACATACCATGATTAGAGATTATATGATGTCTACCCACAAGAAAACCGCCGAAAATCTGCGTCAAAAGCAACAGATAGATAACCGTATCAATAGGGGGAAGGGAAAAAGCAAGAATAAAAAAACCCAAATAACAGAATGATCAGCCCAACAAAAAAACAACGAACAAAAGTTTAAGTTTCCATTTATTGAGATGCCAACATTGTCGCACAAAACCATCAAACAATACGCACACGACGAAGACAGTGTATATGCGATTACCAGAACACAGTCTCTAAAGACAGAGACCGAAATAAACAACAGAAAGGCGCTCATGTTTATGTATGGATGTTTAGATGTGATTGATACATGTAATATGTAGTTCTAGTATGTGACGACGAATAAAATTCAGGGTTTTGGTCAGAAGCTAGAATCGAACCTTTGGGCTTCCAAGTGGAGGGAAGATCACAAGGTCGGAGGGTCTCCACTCGAACCGAATTGTCGGCAATGGCGACTTGGCGGTGAAGGAAACTTTGGCATGAGTAAAGAGGAAACTGATTTTCACGAGAGATTTTTCAATGCGGAATGGGTATATGTAACCCGCTCGGCGCACCGATACACTTTTAGTCGGCTCGGATTGAAATCTTTTTTCTCCTTTCACCCAACACTTTCTCTCTCCAAATCTGAGCCGTTCAAACACAGAATGGACGGCTCGGATGCGCGAGTGGGCACCACGTGATATCCGTTTGGCACTGAATTTTTTTTCCATTTTCGCGCTCCACCTGCTCCAATTTTAACAAGAAATAATTTAATGAACAGAGTGGAGTGCCATCCGTTAAATAAAAATGGAGCGTGAATAAAGAGGAAACTGATTTTCGCGAGAGATTTTTCAATGCGGAGCAAGTATATCTTGTGTGGTACCTAGTGGACGTATCCAAGTTGTCCAATACAATTTTGGATGGCTCGGATTGAAATTTTCTCTCTCCTCTCACCCCAATATTTTTTCTCTCTAAATCTGAACCGTTCAAACACGGAATGGACGGCTCGGATGCGCGAGTGGGCACCACCTGATATCCGCTCGGCACTTAAATTTTTGTCCATTTTCGCACTCCACTTGCTCCAATAAATTTAACGTGAAGTAATTTCATCAGCCATCAGTAAAAAAGAAACAAGAGAAACGTGAATAAAGAACTGGGACTGTAGATGGAGGGGCGTTTCCGACATTTATAGGAGTACTTCTTTTCAATGAAAATTCACGGGGTGTGATCTGGGAATTTTCGCCGTTTGGAACGCACGGATCTTCCTTTTCCGTTTTCGTGTCTAGGGATGATTCGGGTTGGTGCTGTGTACCTTTGAAACATCGGATTGTGGATTTGATGGCTCGGCTCTTATCTCGGCAATCAATAATTGAGAGTCATTCATTGTCAAAATGATATCTAAGCTATCGGATCCAATATCCGAAAGGCTCGAAAGAGCATAGTACGGTGCTGCGCACACTACTGCACAACACCATCCCCAGTTAAAATGACAACAGTGCGTTTCGGTCATTAACAAAATCAAGATCAAAACCGGAACATAAACTTAGAATCAAATTATAACTAAAGTTGGCAGTTTTCATTTGGAAAATGATTTTCGCACTTCCTTTTTAACCATTCACACTCCCTTTTTTTATTTCTTATCCACATGAATTTACATTATTGTTCTTAAATGAGTGAAATAGTGTATTGAATAAAAGCTAAGATATTGAATTCATGTGAATAAAGACAAAAAAATTGAGTGTCAATTGTAAAAAGAAGAGTGTGAAAATCAACTCTCTTTTCATTTTACCTAAACTATGACCAAAATCACGGTTATTAATTCGGTTAGGGTTTTCACCAAAACCAGTGGTCCATATTTTTAGTACTTAAATATCTAACAACAAAATAATCAAAAAAAACAAATTAAGTACTACATTATAGGTTTAGAAACAGAACCTTGTTCGTTTGGGAAACTCAAATTCCATTGGCACGGTCTCCAATAAACTTTTTTTTATCTATCTCTCTTCGTTCATTACTCTCAAATACTTCTCTCAAAACCCCCCAAACGAACAAGGTCCGGTGTTCAGAGGGAGAAAGAGACGCAGGACTTCCAAAAAAAAAAAGCCTCTTTTATTTAGGGCAAGCCCTTTCTAAAAGAAAGATAAATTATAGCAATCTTGTAACAAGCCAAGATAGCACACTAATTATAGAACATGGAGATTTCAAGAAGGCATGCTAACAATGATAGTATCCGATATATCCCATTGTAACTTTGCGAGCAGATTTTGGATGGATCTCTTGATATTCTTCAAACCAGCCAGCTAGCTTGCTCCTTATATGATCAATGATCAACTTAAACAGCCGAATAGCATCCCTAGTTGGGTTGTTATGCCAACGAGCATTCCTTAAAGTCCAAATGTAGTAAACTGAAAGGGTGAGGGAGAGAGTTAGAGAGAGACGCGAAGGGGAAAGGCTCCAAACTTTGACAAACCCTAACTGAGTACTTCGGATATTTTATGTATTAGGACTGCTTGCAGACCGATTTTGGGCGGATCAGTTTGGTTCCTAATTCGATCCGCTTGTGGCAGATTGTCGTTTTCTCCATCCACCAACTGTCCATGAGTGTTATTTGGTCGGTTTGGTTTTGATCCGGTTTGGGTGGTTTAGACGGATTTGAGCATACAATTTATTTTTGTTATGTACACCAAAAAATTTAAAAATAAAACCCCAAAACTTCAAGTCCAAACACTCATCCACTCAAAAGTCCAATAGCGTTCATGATATCAACATATTCATTGATTTTTAGATGCACGAAAAGGTTGCAATGGTGTGCTGTTTATAATACAAGTTAGAAAGCAGAACTTTTATCCGGGACGGATCCAGGAATATAGCCTAATGGCGGCACCTTGTTAATCATAATGGTTCATTTTTTTAGTCTAACCACAATAAGATTATACAAAATTAAGGCATGCATTATTAACTACAATAGTTTATAATGTGTACTTTAAGTTAAATTAGATAAAAATGAGTATAAAATCTCAGACAAAAAATTTAAAATATATTTTAAATGAAAATCGACAAATTTTATAATGATATAACTAATTTTGTTAATGACTTTATTGTAAAAAATTTCTTTCAGACGGTTAAAAATAAAGAGAATAAAAAAAAGAGAGCTCAAAATAGACAAATAGCTTATAAATTATTAAGTAACAAGTATAAATGCATTATTTGATGAAATTCAACCATAAAACTAATTCTATATACATATTTTCAAGTTATATGAAAGTATGTATGTTTATATATAAACACACTTTTATAATTATGCTAATTTATACAAAAAATTTCAAAAAATATTGCAATTTCGAGTGATGTCCTCACGCGTCCTCACCTAGGTCTGTCCCTGCTTTTACCCCCAGAAAGAAAGTTATGATTGTTTTCCCTGGATGTTTATCTCCAAATATTTTTGGGTGTTTCAAAATTTTACTCGTAGGTGCTAAGCATCTTCCAGTAGCACATCACTCACTTGGATTTCCTTTCTTAATTTCAAAAGCATGGCATTTTAAGCATGCTGGGCTGCTAGCTGCTTTTCATTACTTTTCCACAAGGCTGATTGAGACTGGAGTGGTGGGAGAGAGGCGGAGCGAAACTTGTGGCTGTGGGTGAGTCTGTCCGAGCAATTTGTTTCTGCCTTGTGGCTGTGGATTAGGATTTTCAATATGTTTCTGCCTTATAGTCCTTTTTAGGGCCCGTTTCAGAACCGAAATAAGAACTTATTTTTTGTCTAATAATAAGGTGTGTTCCACAAAAGGGTGAATAAATACTTATTTTTTAAAAAGATAATTTCAAGCTAAAAAATCATGTGTTTACGCAAATAATTTTTTTATCACTATGGATCTTGTTTGATAGATCTCATTGAAATCTTTAATACGGCGCAAAAAAAATTGAAAAATTATTTTTCATTTACATTATTTTTGAGTTTGAAAATGTGAAAATAAGCTGCTTATTTAAGTTTTGTGAAACAAAACTCCAAAATAAGTACTTATAAAATAAAAAGGTTTTTGGAACGGAACCTTACTGTGTTTTAATTTTTTGTTTTTGTTTTGGGCAGATGGTTCGGTTTGAACCGCCAACTGATCCGATCCGCATCCTCCAAAATTGTTATATTGGGATCCGTATCCATCCGTAGCTGCCACAGTTTGGTTCAATGGCGGTTCGGTTTGGAATTTGTATCCATCCGTAGCTGCCACGGTTTGGTTTATTGGCGGTTCAGTCTACTATCTGTCGAGCAATCCTAATATGTCCGTATGCATATAGGAGTATAGATTTGGGTATTTGCGTAATAATTGCGTAATAATGATGTAGTTCAATTATGGTTACGGTTACGGTTCAATTCATTTTTCAGTCCGATTATCATATGAAATCAAAACCGGCCAATTTTTCAAAAATCAAAAACAAAAACTAAAATCATGGATAAAAATTAAGTATATAAGTAGTTAAAAATCACACCAATCGGTTTTGTGGGATTGTCATTCCGTTTTTTTACACCACCATCCGACCAAGGGGCACGTTAGTCATCTTAGGTTAAAGCGGAGTGTTTGACTCTCGAAAACCCTCGGGGCGTCTTGGCTCGGTATTCTGGTGGTTTGCCTCCCAGACCAGAGAAAGCTTCCTCTACCGCGGCGTAGAGAGAGAGAGAGAGAGAGAGAGAGAGAGAGAACAGGGGTCAAAATCTTGGTTGGAACTCTATAGTGGGACTTGGGAGCTGGTTTCCCAAAACATTGAGATGGCCAAACGCGAGCTTTCCAGCACATTAAAGAACTTGAAGGTAATAAGAACTAGAACTCCCCATCTCTAAAACTCCTTCGTATAGGTTTGCTAATTCAATCTAATTTTCCGATATTTGAACTTGGCTTTCCTTATTTTGATCTGGGTATTCTTCAATTTTTCGAAATCGAAGCGAAAATTTTGGTCTGCTCATTGTGGGATTTTCTTGTTCCATATCACAGTTCATGCAAAGGGCCGCCCTGAGAGAAGATAAGTGTGAGAAGGAAGAAGAAGCCATACCTGTTGGGAACTTCCCGTCCTCTGGTGCCTTAAAAAAATGGTACTTTTGTAGGTTTTTCTATTTCTATTTCTGTACTTTGCTTTGTATTGTTAGTGCGGTCAATATTCGGTTCTTGAAGTCCAATTTATTGTCCAAGTTGGGGGGGGGGGGGGCGGGCGTTGGGGGGTTGTTGTGTTTTCTGTTTTTAATGGCGAAGGCTTGATTTTATGTGATTACGCATTGGAATCTGTATTTGCATGCCTTAGTGAAACTATGTTATTTAGGGGTTGAATCAGGTCTCCAGGCCTGCCTTCTCTGATGCATTCAGATTTTGATTTGGGAGCATGGTTCCACTACATAATGTCCCTTGAGTTCCTCGATTTTTGTTGGTATAGGGGGCAGCTATTTCAGTGGTAAAACTTTCCGAGAGCAGCCACTGTTCGCTTATATGGTCTAAGGTTAGGTCTAGCTCCAGCCCTCCCCCGAACATACCCCCATGGAGTGGGGATTGCATTAGTATTTAGTACCGTTATTGTTGTTGCGTAGAAAGCAAATTCCATTTGGGGTGTATATTCATAGTTGAATAGAAGCTGCTAGCCGTTAAGGCATTAACTTCTCTTCTGCTCTTGAGTGATGCTCTTGAGTTTATTTTCTGTTTTTTGTTCGAGTTATTGTTTCTCTGAATTTCCATTGCTATCATTGTATGCATTACTGTGATTCTAGAAGGTGACCCCCATCCAGGTGCTATGAAAGGCCGGATGAGTACTGTTAGTTAGAGACCTAGCTCCAGTCCGCCCGCCCATATCCCCATGGATTGGGGATTGCATGAGCATGAGTACTGTTAGTATTGTTGTGTAGTAAGCACGTTCCATTTGGGTGTATGTTTATAGTTGAATAGAAGCTGCTACCCCAATAACCTCTCTTTCGCTCTTGAGTGATTTTCTGTTTTTTGGCAAGTTATTGTTTCTCTGAATTTTCATGGCTATCTTTGTTTGCAGTACTGTGATTCTAGAAGGTGACCCCCATCCAGGGGCTATGAAAGGCCGGATGTCATTTCAAAGTTTTAACCCTTCTATTGATGTGAGTATGAAGGATTGAGTAGCCTGAAGTTTTTGCACTACTATTTCACTAGTTTTGCTCTTGTGGTCTTTGCTCTCCTCATTTCAAAGCCTTGCGTTGGTAGAAATTGAATGAAGAAGGAACAAACCCTTGTCAATCAGAAGCCTCTACCCCAAGTTCTGGCAAGCCAAATGGAAGAGCTTCTAATAGGTGGGTGCTTTCTTAGACCCTTCAAGTTCATTTAGTAGTAGTTCTTAGTATTTTATCTCTTGGATAGGTTTGGAATCTCCTGTTTGGTTCTGCTATAGTTCATTCTCCATACAGTAAATATCTTGCAAGGGGATCTGCTATAAACTAAATTGCTACAAGCCTTTTTTCAGCTTGCATTGTTCACCCAAACTGAAAAGGAAAGGGATTGTTTGTGCCAAGAGATTATTGAATGGAACATACATATTGACAAAGCAGGACATAAAAAGCTGACTGGGAATATCATCGCTGTCTTTGTTGGCATGTTGACATGATTTTCAAATCTTGTCAATTTGTCCAGTCAATCCTAAGTTTATGGGTCACAATGTTTTCTCAATTGAAAACATATGAATTCAGAGGAGTGGCAGTAACGCCCATGGCAGACTAGTTGAAGGAGTGAAACCGAAAGGTTGGTTTGGTCATGTACAACAAAGAACCGGTATATACAACAGTAAAGATAAGAGATAAGGTTAATATCAACATAAATGATAGGGACAGGGGAAGGCCAATATTTGAACATAATATACGATAATGCTAAATGGAATTTAACATATAGTGTTAGATTGAGCGAAATGACAAAAAATATTCATGTGGCTGACCCACTTGAGTAAGACTTGAGGATTAGTTCGGAGTAAGACTTGAGGATTAGTTCGGTGAACAATGGTTAGAGTTCTAGTCAATGTCGTGTGTCAACGAACACCTCGGAGAAAATTTCTGCTGTACAGTAAGTTGGAAATTCACCAAACTTATGTTGATACAGTTCCTGAACATATCTATCTGATGCTTACGGTGCAATATATATCCATGCTCTGTCACATAGGTTATTGAACTGTGTCACACACCTACTGTTGACCTGTGACCTACTCATGTGTGTTTTGAAAGTCCTTGAGAAACATTGTGTGGACTAGAATTGAAGGGTTAATAATTAATCATTCTAAACAATACAGTCCATGTTGTATATACTCAATCCTAATATGACACATCTGATTATCCTTGTTTCTGTTAATACAGGGAAAATGGTTCCACAAATTACGAATCCGAGAACTTGAAACCAAATAGTGTCAACAACGATGAAAATGGAGAACTTAAGAGGAAGCAACCTGGAGTAGACTCTTCAAATAGATTGCAGAAAAATGTTCAAGGTGATGAAGAAGCATCGCCAAGTGATAGTAGAAGTTCGTATAGGAAACCAAAGCGTGAAAAGCTGGACTGGAGTGTTCTAAGACCTCCGAAAGGTCGAAAGGAAAGAGAATGATTTCCATCAGGTGATAACTGTCAAAGCCATGTGAGTTTGATTTCTCTATGCTTTAAGGTTCTCAGAATAGTCAGCACCTGTAACTTATTGTCAAGCATATCATGGGCAATTGAATTAGTTCTACTTAATTAGCAGTTTTGTATGTGGTAGTGGTGTTAAATGATGCTATCATTCCATTAATGCTACTCTTTTCTGAGCCCCATCTTTGCAATCCATCTGATTATTGTTTGATACTAGAGTTATTTGTCCTGAACATTATTTGACAGTACAACCTGATTGTCGTTGTTGATGTGAGTCATGTGACTTGGTTAGTGGTACTCTTTTATGCTATTTGAGTGATGGCTTCAATGTTGAACTTGAACTGCTGAATATACTCGAAAAGTATACAGTTGGTGGTATGTAGTGATGTACTGTTTCAGAGCTAGACAAGTGTTCTTAAAAGAATGCCAGCTAAGAATGTAGCATCTAAATCAACTCAAAATCACCTCTAATTGATCTACTCGATAAAAAATATAAATGTTTGTCAAACTTCGTGACAGCGAAGGGGGGGAAAAACTCTCTGCTCATGTTCATGAAGTCTTTGTAGCAGACTACCAATCAAGTGGTAGAACTTCTTTCTCTTTTACTCCTTGGCATGCTTTAATCCAGATAAAGCTGAGATGCTTTGCTCTTGCCATCCTTGCATCACGTAGTTTCTGTCATGCACCTCAGAATTGGTGCACTTAACCTAAATCATCTCAACCATCACTCCCTTTACAATCTCGTCTATAAATGGGTGATGGGTTATTACTTGTCTTCTTGACTTAGTTGGGCGAAAACCTTATTGAGGAAAGTCAATTCTCGTAATACGAAACTTAGGTGACCCACTGGGCCTCACGGAGAATTGTTGGATTTGGCAATGCCATTGGAACCCATACTGAATGCCAAATGGATAATGTGAAGCCTTAGTGCATTCTGAGCTACTGTTCCGATTGTTCTATCTGCCAACAAATTAGACAACCTGTTAAAGGGCACGATTTCAAGTGTACCTCATAGCCTCTCAGTGCTCTCACAATATCAGCAGCTGAAATCCTCTTGATGGTAAAAGCAGCATATAATGCTGTCCCAGTGCCAGCCAAACGCGCGCTTCAAGTGCATTATCAAAGTAATGTGCCAATCTTTCGGTTCCATCCCCATAAGGAGAAGAGTGTTGCCTGATCCGATTCAGGAGTTCATTGGCAGTCCTAATTTCAGCGCTTGAAATGGCTTGCTCGCATTGGGATTGGAGAGTCCTTATATCCACTTCCTTTTTGTTTCCTTTTTCCCTATGACGCCCCCTTCCTCCTCCATTGGACTCTTTTGCTGGCTCATCTTGATTCTGTTGCAATTTCCTGTCGGCCCCATTTGGTGATGCATCGTGATCATGCTCAAGACATAGTGAGGGGTCCTGATGCAAATGGGCATTCGAGTGAGGGCAGAGTAAGACCTTATCATACATCTCTAATTGGTCGTTGGACTCTTCGGCAGAACTAGCCCACTGCTTATTACTCCGGCCACCATCCGTGCAATAGCCTCCATCCTCTCGATTATGGGTTGTCTTTTCCATTGATCCATTTGGGTCAAGCTACTCATGACGGGATCCATTTGAAGCGATGAGTGACTGCAAAATGGAATCAAAGGTGTGTTTCTCTCGATAAAGAGTCCAATTGGACTGATCAACGTAGTTATTGATGAATTAGGAGAATAGTCACCATTTGGGCTCCTAATACTTCGATCAAGAACGCAAGAGGTTTTTGATTGGAAGGAGGAGGAGGGTATTCCTTACCAAGAGCATCATCAAAGGATTTCTCGGTGGCTTGAAAGGCTTATTTTGCAAGTCATCTTCTTCCATAAGCATCTGGTTTATCAGCGTGAGAGTTGCATCGGAGAAATCTTCTCCTGATGCATCCAATCTAAAACCCATGGATGAATCCGATGTTTAGAAATATATGTTCAAGATGCCAAATTTTACGAGATAGATTGTGGGTAATCAATTAGGTGCAGATTACAGATGACAGAACCAACGAACAGTATAGGTCAATCTACACTCAAGCAAATCGACAACAGACCAAAAAACAGGTAGTGAAAGGATCAAAGTAGCTATTGAATTAGAAAAAGATGGATGGAAATTATGAGAAGACTAGAAGAGAGTGAACCCCAATGGTTGCCGGGTTTTTCTGGTTTGTATAAACGAGAAGGGAACTGTGTTGGTTGTCTGAGAGAGTTTTGAGTAGAAGGGGAAGGTTACTGGAAATATAGAGACAAAATGAGCGCGAATCATCAGGAGGTTTCAGCCGGTGCCTGGACACCCACGTCCCCGTTCGATCTTGGAGTCTTTTCATTTCTCACTTTAGTAGCAGTGTTAAGGTTTATCACTTGCAAATGCAGTAAACCACATAATTAAATTGGCTGATGTAGCATCTTAAGATATTATGCTGACTATGGACCATTAACCGTTTAGGGGTTGATTATTATTACTGAAGAATTTCGATTTAAACAACATAGCGGCAGTATACATGATATGAGCATTGAATTGAACTCTTTTTTTTTTACTTATCAATGGGTTATTTCTTAAGAAGTCTATGGAGAACAAGTTTCGAAAGTCAATGGTAGGTTGAGTCAAGTTCACACACAGTAAAAGAGAAAGCAATGCTTCAACTGAGTAGGTTGATTCAAGTTTACAAGACACGGTAGTGTAGGATTAGACAGAAGGTTCTGAGAGAAAAAGTGTAGCATTATAGTTCTACAATTGAATACATTCTCAGCCTGCAACAGTTCATAGATTGCGCAACCAAGTACACCTTGATTCACTGCTATTGAGGTTATCATTTCATTATTTACTACTCCCTCCGTCCCTAAATAAGTGTCCGATGCGCAAACCTAGGCCTTCAAAAAGATGCATTTGTTTCGTTAAAAAAATCAAATTTTTTTTTACAAATCAATAGATAGCAATGAGTTCTATTAGATTGTGAAAAAAAATTAAAATTTTGAATGAAAAACATGCATGTTTTGTAAGGCTTAGTTTTGCGCGCCGGACACTTTTTTAGGAACGGAGGGAGTATTTTCTTAGTGTCTTATTCTATTAATTTTTGTATCCTTGATCAGTTAATCTTGAGAATGTGTCTGAATCTTGACACATTTTGACACAATTTACGTCTAGATTCGTACATAAAAATATCTAACGATGAACGTTGACTAGAATTTGCATAAACAGACAAAAATATTAGCAAAGATTTGTAAGTGGAATCAATTACCATTTCGTTTTATTTGTTATTCTTAGCTGGGACGCTTTGTGTTCTCATTCATGTACTATGAGAATAGGGATCTAGCTAGTGGTAGCAACGAAAGGCATTACTATTACTCCGTATTTAGTAGGGCTGGACTTACATTTAGCAAAGCCTGATAAATCTCTTGCTTAAGATGCTACAGTATATGTTTTTTGGTTCGGCAGTTAGGGGTATCCGGGCCAGCCACGCACCTCAACTAATCCCCTTCCTTGTCCGGTCAAAGGCATGTCATCCACGCTGTAACTAGGGAATTTACAAGAAAATTACTGTCTTACAGCATGACCTCAAGAATCGAACCTTAGTCAATTTTGTGGAGAGCAAACCCATTAACTAACCGGACTAACTCTTGGGGCTTAAGATGCTATATTTAAATGCCTATTAACTCAACTGTTTTGCAACAATTTCTACCATAGACCTAGCATAACATCAAATAGTGTTAGTCCAATGAATGAGAAAGTATAATCTTCATAATACAGAGAGTTGTCAACGAAAAAGTCTACCTATAAAAATTTCTGCTTTGTGGTTAATATCATTGGGAGGGAAGGGTTTAGGTTTCTCCAAATATGGTTAGATTTGGCTTGTAGACGAAATGTTTGGGATTTATAAGTAGAAAATAATTCACCATCACTGCCATTCTTAACTCTTACCTGGGAAGCTTCTTGTCATTCATATGTACTGACATTGGGGATCTAGCTATTCGTTGCAACTTGCAAGGAGTTACGAGCTCATCGAAACACCATGATACAGCGGTTAGCGTGAAGAGTTTTTTCTTTTTTCTTTTATCCCCTAAACTGTGCAAGTTTTCTCTACTTTGTCTCTAAATTATCAATTTAGCGATTTCATCCCTTCAACTATCTCTCCGTTACCCATGTGATCCAATCAGTAACGGTTCTATCCATTTGGATGGAAAGAAGCCTCATGTGCCTATCACATGCAATCCCGCCTAGAAGCCAAGGATAAAATAGACATTTCAGGGGTAAGTGTTCCCTTTGAACTATTTAAAAGCTGCTCCTCAGGCATGAGATTAAACTGCATCGCACTGGCGAAGAACTGGAACCTCAACCTCAACTGCTGCATGTTTCGTATCTCGCCCATGTGCGCAAACAACACCACAACTGCGCCAACAAATGAGGAGTAGATTGAGTACCAAATCTCCAAGTCCATTAGGTAAAACAAGACAACTGGGAGCCGCAACAGCCCAACTGCAAACCTATTGCTGTGGCGGTAAAATTCTGGCCACTCGTACGTCAAATTTCTAAGATCCAAAAGGGTTTTCATCGGACCAATCATGGGTTTGATCTGTAAGAAGTAGGGGTGTTATTCGGTCGGTTAGGTTCGGGGTGGATTTGCCCGAAACCGATCGGATTCGGGGTATATAATTTGGGGACCGATTCCGACCGGTATTAATTTTAGTTCGATTCGGTTCGGGGTGAGTTCGGTTCGGTCGGGGATTTCAAGGAGTTCGGTCTGCCCAAAATGGGCCTTAGTTGGGCCATTTTTAAAAATTAACAGGAGACTACGGGCCATGTTTGGGCAATTTTTTCACTCATATTTGGGCCATTTTCACATGTTTCTCGCCCATATCTGAGCCATTTTCAACCTTAAGTCAATCACCCATATTTGGGCCATTCTTCCACCTATTGCCAAACAATAAAACTCTTCCACCCATATATTTTCAGCCTTAAAACAATTGTACCCGTTTTTTTTTTTTCAAACACCAATTGAAAAGAAAATAACATACAATGGGTATACTCAAGCAATTACAACTTACTATAAATGGTCATACAAGTGAACTTTTGGCACCGTAGCATCTCATATAAGAAAAATAATTGGCATAAAGAACCTTTACTGTAAATCTCTCTTTTTTTTTGTTTTATATCAATTACTCCAAAAGTTTGTCTACCACTAAAACTGAAGTAATGGGCCTTGATTTATATATTCCAAATTTAAAAGAAAAAATTTACCAAATTGTTTAGTCGATCTTTTTCAAATATCGAAGTGAATAAAATTTTCAAATAAGAACTTCAATTGTCAAACTGATATTAATGAACTCAAATTAAGATTTATGCTGGCTATAGGGAAAAGTATAATTTGGGAGTGGATGGTGTAGATTAAAACACCAAATTAATTGACGGTCAAGATTAAAACGATTTATATAAATATATATAATATATATGGTTCAGTTGGTTCGGTCCGCATTCGGTGCGGTTCGGTCCGCATAGATTTCTAGAAAACCGAGACTAAACTGACCTAGATTTGGTTCATTTCGGTCCACCCCGAACCACCGAAAAAACTCCGTTGGACTGACCGAAGACCGAACCGATTGGTCGGTTTTTTCAGTCCGGTTGGGTTCGTAACAGCCCTAGTAAGAAGCAAAATTTTGTAACAAGCACCACAAGCCCACAAATGTTCGGCTCTGGAACCACCACGACAAGTAAAAGATCCTCCAATTCGTATTCTCCATGAAATTCCGAATCCAGAGTAAACTAAAAAGAGCCAGTGCCAGAAGCTCTGGATTTTTGGCCGAGGAAGGAGCACCACAGGGTGTAGTTTTTAAAGAGGTGGCGGCAGAAGCGGCGGAGGAGGATGGGGAAAAGGGGATTTTTCTTTTTCACGAGGTGTCGAGGTGTTGGACCTGAAATGTCTACCCCTGGCCTTCGGGCTGGATTGCACGTGATAGGCACATGAGGCTCTTTTCCGTCCAAATGGGTAGAACCGTTATTGATTGGATCACATGGGTAACGGAGAGATAGTTGAGGGGATGAAATCGTCAAATTGATAGTTCATAGACAAGTAGAGAAAACTTGCACAGTTTAGGGGATAAAAGAAAAAGAAAAACTCTAGCATGAAATACAAAGATTGATGCAATATGGCAAAGAAAGGCATCATAACAGAGAGTTATGAGCTTATCGAAACACCATGATACAGTTAGCATGAAATACAAAGATGCATATAATATGGCAAAGAAAGGCATCATAACAGATTGCCATTAAAGGCAAGATATCAAGTACACAACAGGGGTTGGGCTTGTAAGCTGCAAAAATTCACACCTCTCAGACTGTCTCTCTCTCTCTATCGAGTACACAACGAGGGGTTGGGCATTCATGTATCAATCAGAATTCTACAACTTCAAATACTAATCATAACCACATAGGAGAATTTTAAGTAATCATAAGTTCATAACCACATAGGAGAAAGCACTTGCATGATATTTACATGGGAGAGAATTAAAATTTTCAAGTTCATATTGTTCGAAGATAATAACTGGGTGTTATCTATAGTGCAAGGTACTAGAGAACCATGATTCACCAGTACTAAATAGGGCAGTTCTAAATAGGGACCTGTATTCTATGACTCGTGGATAGGCTTCCAACAAGACACAGCAATCATGATCCGACCCTTCCATCCTTGAAGCATCCATTTCCCATCCTCATCCACCGAAAAATTCTTATTGTAATACAACTCCTTCGTGGTCCTCAATTCCTTCAAAATCTCCTGGTTCAACGGGACCTGCCTGAACCCAGCTCGCATGTTCCTAACTTGCCACTGCTTGTACGTTTCAGGCCTCTCAACCCTCTCCGTACCCTCGCATGCAATTACATTCATAATATCCCTTCCCCACACCTCTCTCTCGAAACACCGCCTCCCTTCATCTTCACGCGATACAGTAGCGTCAAACAAATCAAACAGCGCAGAGAAGTAGAAGATTGCCTCCCTGAATCGTGTGACGAAGAAAGGGGCATTATACGCCCCGTTTACAATTCCGTGGATGAACATATCCGGATTGATCCTCTTCACCAAGTTGAGAACAGTATCCCGCGGACAGTTCTCTGCCGTCGTCTCATCCGGCACGTTCCTTAGCCTCAACATACAGTTGACAACAAGAACCTCGTCGCTCTCGATCTTGAGATCATCAAGATTGATAGTTTCCCATTTCTTCGCGATGGCCTTAAACTCAAATGGGACGCCAAATCTCTCGCAGTATGTCGCAAGTCTTTGCCCTGTTTCCTTAATCCTTTCACATGGGCGAAAACCTGGTTGAGGTAAGTCTATTCCCGTAATTCGAAGTCTAGGTGGCCCGCTGGGCCTCATGGACAATTTCTGGATAAGGCAAGGCCATTGGAACCCGTATAGGATACCAAAGTCAATAATGTGAAGCCTTGGTGAATCCTGAACTAGTGTTACGATCGATTTATTTGCGTACCCATTAGACATCTTATTGAAAGGGCACGCTTTGACTAATACCTCATATGCTCTCAGGATATTAGCAGCTGAAATCCTTTTGGTCGTGGAAGCAGCATATAATGCTGTTCCAGTGCCAGCCAAACGCGCCTCCAGTGCACTAGCAAAATAATGTGCCAATCTTTCGTTTCCATCCCCGTAAGGAGAAGAGTGTTGTTTGATCCGACTCAAGAGGTCGTAGGCATTCCTGGTGTCGGCACTTGAAACAGCTTGCGCACACTGAGATAGGAGTGTCCTCAAATCCACCACTTCCTTTTTGTTGCCATCTTTCTTAACACGCCCTCTTCCTCCTACGCTGGACCTTTTTGCTGGCTCATCTTGATTCTGCTGCAATTTCCTGTCGGCATCAGGATCATGTACAAGACTTGGTGTGGAGTTCTGATGCAAATGGGGATTCAATTGAGGGCAGAGTAAGACCTTATCGTACATTTCAAATTGGTCATCGGACTCTTCTGTAGAACTAGCCAATTGCTTGTTACCTCTGCCACCATCCGTGGAATCGCCTATGTCGTCTCGATCATGAGTCTTCTTTTCCCTTGATCTATCTGGCGACTCCTCTCTGTTATTCTCATCTTTTTCTCCCAAGCTCCCATTCGAGGATTCTAGAATCTTTAATGGACTAACTAAACGGGACTCCACTGACCCATCACTAGTCCCATTCGAAGGGATGATCGACTTCAAAATGGACTGAAAGGTATACTCAGAGTAGAAATCTTGATCCTGTTTCTCTCGATCAAGAAGCCAATTGGACAGGTCAACCAAGTTGTCAACATAACCCATGCTATTGCAACTTTCGCTACTGGAATTAGGGGAATATTCCTCACCTGGGTTTCGGTTAGAAGGAGGAGGAGGATGGTATTCCTTACCAAGAGCATCGTAGAAGGATCTCTCAGTGGCTTGGAGAGCCAAGCACTGCTGGAACATACATGGCTTGTCTTCCAAACCATCTTCTTCCATGAGCATCTGGTTTATCAGCCTGAGAGTTGCATCGGAGAAATCGCCTTCTTCCGGTGCATCGGAGTTCGAACTCACACCCGATGACGACGGAGAAGGAGACACGTGATTCGCATCCCCTTCGCTGGAAAAGGAAGGCTGATCTACGTAGTCATGTTGGTTTCGGTCCCAAAAAGGAGCAGAACTTACTCGTACAGGTTCACCCATGATTAACTTCAAGAAACGAAACGATCAGGATCCCAAATCGTACGAAAATAGAGTTGTGGGTGGTGATCTATTAGGTGCAGAATACAGAAGTTTTTTTTTTTTTTTTTGTGGTAGAGATGGTGGATATGGAAATCAAGAAACAGAGGAAAAGTGGTACTGAAAGGATGCAAAGTAGCTATTGAATTAGGAAAAAGATGAGAAGAGACTAGAAGAGAGTGAACCAAGTTGTTTCCAGGAAAGAGAGAGAGAGAGAGAGAGAGCGAATCAATGTCTCGATTCGGCCACCGGTGACCGGTCATCAGCTTTGGCCGCTGCATTTGGGAATCTTATCCCTTGGTCAATTTATTCTTAAACTATCCAGAATAGTACTAATATTTACTGTAGTAGTATTATTAAACCGTGCAATCAAATTGTTGGTTGACGAAACCTCCTACGAAGTTTACCAAGCTAAAAGGGGAAAGTTATTCAGTAGTTTTGGAGATCCGCTGTGTGGTGTCTCAACATCGGAATGTGGGGTCTTGTAGTGAGGAACCTGTAGTGATGTATCAGACTATTCGTTTTCGCAATCAATGGTTCGGGTTCAGTGAAACACTCTTATTGGTAAGAGTTAATTTGGACCTGTAAGAGTTAATCAGCATATCTAAACGATCGGTTGCAGAAACAGACGGTTTGATGCCGCACTACAAGGCTCACTACAAGTGTCTCGGCTCTGTCAACACCCTTATCCATCACATATTTTCGTGGGACACAGTACTAGATGTATGGATTATATGGAAATTCATGGCGAATAAGAGTGGCTGAACACCACTTAGCAATTCCCCAACACCACTGACCGAGTCAAATATTACAATTGAGGGTTTGACGATTTTGTCAGTGAAGGAGATGGGCCGATCCCGATGAGCGGCTTCAAAAAAGAAAAATACAGAAAAATAAGCTGATAGGAGTATATACTTTAGCATATACGCGATGATGGGAGATGATGACTGAGAATTTGCATAAACTAATAGAAACAATTAGCGAAGATTTATACGAAGTCGAATAATTAACCATCACTGCCATTCTTAATTCTTAGCTGGGAAAGCTTGCGTTCTCGTTCATATAAACAATGGGGATCTAGCTATTTGTTCCAACTTGCAAGGAGTTACGGGCTCATCGAGACACCATGATACAGTTAGCATGAAAAATAAAGATGCAGTATGGCAACCCTAAGGGTAGCTCAAGTGACAACAAAGATGAGCTGTAAATCCAGACATTATGAGTTCAAAACTTGACATTCTCTTCGGGCCTGATTGTAATAGAGAAATCTCTTGTGAATTATTTAATTTAGGCGTGTAAGTCATGCCTTTGAGAGACCAGGAATGAAAATAGTTGAGGTACGTGTAAGTTGGTCCAAAGACCATAAATATTGGAGAGAAAAAAAAGTTACAATATGGCGAAGAGCAAGATAACAGATTGCCATTAAAAGCAAAGATATCATGTACATAATGGGAAGATATGCTTGGGCATTCCTGTATCAACCACAATTTTACAATTTCAAATACTCTCAAAGGAATCCTCAAGATATCACGGTGGAAATCAATTTCAAAGCAGTTGCATGATATGTACACGACAGAAAATAAAATTTTCAAAGCTAAAATTGTTCGAAGATACTAACGGGTGTTATCTACGGTGCAAGGTTAGACAAGTACTAAATAGGGACCTGTATTCTATGATTCGTTGGTAGGCTTCCAACAAGAGAGAGCAAACATGATCCGACCTTTCCATCCTTGAAGCATCCATTTCCCATCCTCATCCACCACGAAATCCTTGTGGTAATGCGACTTCGCAATACCCTTTAAGTCCCTCAAAATCGCCCGGTTCAACGGGAGCTGTCTGAACCCAGCTCGCATGTTTCTGACTTGCCACTGCTTGTACGTTTCGGGCCTCTCAACCCTCTCAGTACTCTCACATGCAATTACGTTCATTATATCCCTGCCCCATACCTCTTTCTCAAACAACCGCCTCCTCTCGTCTTCACGTGGTACAGTGGTGTCAAGCATATCAAACAGTGCAGAGAAGTAGAAGATTGCCTCCCTGAATCGTGTGCCGAAGAAAGGGGCATTATACGCCCCATTTATAATTCCGTGGGTGAACATATCCGGATTGATCCTCTTCACCAAGTTAAGAACAGTATCCCGCGGACAGTCCTCTCCCACTGTCTCATCCTGCACATTCCTTAGCCTGAGCATGCAATTGACTACAAGAACCTCGTCACGCTCAATCTTGAGATCATCAAGACTGATAGTTTCCCATTTCTTCGCTATGGCATTGAACTCAAATGGGACGCCAAATCTCTCACAGTATGTCGCAAGTCTTCGCCCTGTTTCCTGAATCCTTTCACATGGGCGAAAACCGGGTTGTGGAAAGTCTATTCCTGTAATTCGAAGCCTAGGTGGCCCGCTGGGCCTCATGGACAATTTCTGGATAAGGCAAGGCCATTGGAACCCGTATAGGATACCAAAGTCAATAATGTGAAGCCTTTGTGAATCCTGAACTAGTGCTGCGATCGATCTATTTGCATACCCATTAGACATCCTGTTGAAAGGGCACGCATTGACAAGTACCTCATATGCTCTCAGCATATCAGCAGCTGAAATCCCTTTGGTCGTGGAAGCAGCATATAATGCTGTTCCAGTGCCAGCCAAACGCGCCTCAAGCGCATTAGCAAAATAATGTGCCAATCTTTCGATTCCATCCCCGTAAGGAGAAGAGTGTTGTTTGATCCGACTCAAGAGGTCGTAGGCATTCCTGGTGTCGGTGTTTGAAATAGCTTGCGCACACTGAGATAGGAGTGTCCTCAAATCCACCACTTCCTTTTTGTCGCCATCTTTCTTCATGCGCCCTCTTCCTCCTATGTTGGACCTTTTTGCTGGCTTATCTTGATTCTGCTGCAATTTGCTGCCGGCCCCATCTGGGAAGGCATCATGATCATGCACAAGACATGGTGAGGAGTCCTGAAGCAAACGCGGATTCAAGCCAGGGCAGAGTAAGACCTTATCGGACAGCTCCAATCCCTCATCGGACTCTTGAGCAGAACTAGCAAATTGCTTGTTACCCCTGCCACCATCTGTAGAATCGCTTCCGTCCTCTCGATCATGAGTTTTCTTTTCCCTTGATCTATTCCGCGACTCCTCCCTGTTATTCCCATCTTCTTCTCCCACGCTCCTATCAGAGGATTCTAGAATCTTTAATGGACTAACTAAATGGGACTCCACTGATCCGTCACTAGACCCATTTGAAGGGATGATCGACTTCAAAATGGACTGGAAGGTATCCTCAGAGTAGAATTCTTGATCCTGTTTCTCTCGATCAAGAAGCCAATCGGACTGGTCCACGAAGTTGTCAACATGACCGATGCTATTGCTACTTTCACTACTGGAATGAGGGGAATATAAACCGTCTGGGTTTTGATTGGAAGGAGGATGGTATTCCCTACCAAGAGCATCGTAGAAGGATCTCTCAGTGGCTTGGAGAGCCAAGCACTGTTGAAACATACATGGCTTGTCTTCCAAACCATCTTCTTCCATGAGCATCTGGTTTATCAGCCTGAGCATTGCATCGGGGAAATCGCCTACCTCCGGTGCACCTGGGTTCGAGCTCACACCCAACGATGACAGAGAAGGAGACACGTGATTCGTGTCCCCTTCGCTTGAAAAGGAAGGCTGATCTTCGTAGTCATGTTGGTTTGGGTCCAACAAAGTAGAAGAACATACTTGTGCAAGTTCACCCATGATTAACTTCAAGAAACAAGACGATGATCAGGATCTTTCAAATTTTTGTTAAAGGAATAGAGTTGTGGGTAATCTGTTAGGTGCAGATTAGAGAGATGTTTTTTGGTAAAGAGAGTATAGAGATGGATATCAAGCAAATCTACAACAGAGAAAAAGAGGTACTAAAAGGATGCAAAGTAGCCATTGATTGAATTAGCAAAAGGATGAGAAGGCTAAATGAATTACTACTACATTAGCAGAGGGATAGTGACCGGTCATCAGCTTGCCGTCTGCATTTGGGAATGTAATCCGTTCGGTCATAGTATTCTTAAATTATGCTTAATCAGTATACTAGTAGACATTAAACCGTACAATAAAATTGTTGGGTGACGTAATCCCTTACGATGTTTACCAAGCTCGGAGGGGAAAATTATTCGGTAGTCTTGGAGCACACCACATATCTTTATCCACCACATATCCTTATCCTTATTCGGTAGTATCCCTTACGTGTGTCTCAATATCTTTATCCACCACATATTTTCGTGGGATGCAGTACTAACTAGTGTTTGGATCACACGGGAATGCGTGATGAATAAGGATGATTGGACACTACATGTGATGCCCCAAGACCATTGACCAAGTCAAATACTATTGAGTATTGAGGGTTTGACGATTTCATTAGTGAAGGTCCTGAAGGAGATGGATGGATCCCGATGAGTGGCTACTTGTTACAGCATGTTACATGTAAGAGCATTCCCCCCTCTACCCTCCTCTTTTTCTTGAGTCCTGCTACACACATAGCAATTTGTGCACAAATTTTGTTGTGGGGCCCACCACGGGTCCCACACAAATCATCCGAGCCATTCATTAAATGTAAAACATTTTTTCAAGGGTCCCCGTAAAAAATAAGCTCAATCCAATACTTATAGGTGCTTCATCCAACCATCTAACTTTTCATTCAGATTTCCGGATAATGGTATATCTCAAAATGGTAATTGGACTCTTCGGTAAAACTAGCCATATGCTTGTTACCCCTGCCACCATCCACAAAATCGCCTCTGTCCTCTCGATCATGGGTTTTCTTTTGCAGTGATATATTTGGCGACTTCTCCTGCTTATTCTCATCTTCTTCTCCCATGCTCCCATAGGACGACGATTTGATAACATGTAATGGATTAGAAGGATTGTCGACTAACCCTGCGCCGGATCCACCTTTTGAAGGGATAATTGACTGCAAAAGGGACTGGCCAACAAAGCCGTGGACAAAACCAAAGCTATTGCTACTTCCATCAAAGTTGAAAACAACAGGATTCTGAATCTCTTGATTGGAAAAAGTCGAATCCGGGTATTCCTTACCAAGAGCATCGTAGAAGGATTTCTCAGTGGCTTGGAGAGCCAAGCCCTGTTGAAACATACAGGGCTTATTTTCCAAATCATCTTCCTCCATAAGCATTTGGTTAATCAGCCTGAGAGTTCCATCGCAGAAATCACCTTGTTTTGACGTGTTCGAGTCCTCCAAGCTCACACCCGACGAGGAAGCAGGAGACACATGCTCTGTGTACCCTTCACTTGAAAGGGAAGGTAGATCTACGGTGTACTCATGTCGATTTTGGTACAAAAAAGGAGCAGAAAATAGTTGTTCAAGTTCACCCATTGGAATCTTATCCGACAATAATTTCTGGGAATATAGAGAGAAAAGAGAGAATCGCGGAGTTTCGATTAGTGCCAGATTATGCGGAGTCGCAGAATATAAGTGGCTGGGTGAGGTAGCATCTCACGATGTTTACATAGCTATAAAAGAACAAAGTCAGATACATTTTGAGAGTTCGAAGATTTCATTAGTCAAATACAGTTCAGTAGATTTCATGAGCTGATCCGCATCGATGAGTGGCCAAAGAACAAGAAAAGTCATTTCCGGAATAGATAGTTTATTATAGCAGCAGCCGGCGGGTGCCAAACAGTACGTTTGCCGGCCAGACAGTAGTACATGCATGTGCTCGTAAAATTAAATAAAAGTATGTGTAACTAGTGATGTTGAGATTGAAAGATATATAGAGACAGCATTAATATTGTACAATAATCTAGCAAAATAATTCAAACGTACAAAAATGTTACGTGCGTTTGGACTTTTGGAGAGAAAAACACTACAATAACAAAGAATCAACTCAAAAAAAAGATGTTTCTTGTTATTATTTTTTTGTTTCAATTCTGATGACTAGAGTAGATCAAAATGATATCCTACTATGACCAGTATTCCGATTCTTTGAAATTACTGGTAATTAGTTTGCACGAATATGGAATTTAGAGTTTTGTCTAGTGTAGCATTTGTCGACCATTGGTACATGGAATTCACAGGATAAGACAAAAGTCGCTTTGTTTTATCATACAGATACTATCTCGTCCTAATTCTCTTGCTTACGTGTGATGTGTGTATGCATGAACTGTTGCAAATTAATAGTATTTTTAAAAGAGCTTAGCAGTCAACCGGAGCCGGCTTTGCCTTTTGGGCAACTATAAAGCCCAAGCTTTCGGCTCCCAATTTTATACAACTATTATATATGCGTGTCTATGACAAAAGTAGTAATGAGAAGTAATGGCTGGGAAGCTTGTGATTGTTCATATACTCACAAGGGGTATCTAGCTAGTGCTTGCAAGTAATGGCTGACCTAGAAATTTGATGTTGTGAAGACACTCTATTGACAATGTCGTGAAATTAAATTTGTGTTATAATAAATCGCAACGGTATAAAACTTAACTTATATAATCTTTCATTGCGAGACACAAAATTTTACATTGCATAATTTTCACTACAATGTGTAAAAACAATTGGAAAAAGTAGAGATTTTCATCAATAAAGATTGTGAAATGTATTTTTGTAATTGATCTCAAAGATTTTTTTTCGTAATGAGATACTTCAGTTTGTGACTTTTTAACGTTGTTTTTTACACCCTAACTAGACTAGCAAACCAACAATTTATAAACAGAAAATTGTAAATCAAATAACCTTTATGGGAGAAAGTTGATGCGTGATACGAAAGAAGTCTTTTTAGTTTGAAGTTACATATATACAAGTGGTATGTTTTGATTTGTGTGTTACTTGTTGGAAAAGTGAATGGTCTGGGGGTTACTTGGCATGCCCTAGACAATAACTTTCCCATATTCATGGTGGGATTTTTCCTCCTGGGGTTACTCCCCTATTCATTGTGGGAGTTTTTTTCCTTTCAGTGCTGCCATTCAATCCCGTATTTCAGTGGTGCATAATGACTAGGGTCCTTTGCTGCCTATATAAAGGACCAGTTCTTCCCACAATTCCACACGAATTTTCACAGAAAAATCTACTAGCATTCTGATATAGTGTGAGAGAGAGACAGACGCTGAGTTAGTTTGCCAAGACGTTCTTCGGTGGTGTTCTGACGTTCGTGGTTCGAGCCGGATCAATCCTGGGAGACAGATGTCGAGTAACCTCAACACCCTCCGGTAGGCGGTGAATCTGTTTTAAGGACTCCGTGTGAAACACGGGTTTCGGTTCACAAATCCGTTCTGTATTTCGGTTTGCATTTTTGTTTTGTAATTTCATTATGTTGTAATTCTGTTCATATGTAAATGTAATAGAATTCGTTCTCTGGATTCCTGATTGAAACATTTTGGATAACATTACTAACATAATTATTCAACTTATGTAGAGCCATAAATAGAATTATTTAATTTTGAGTAGGACACGGGACCCCAAGCATGCCCCTGAAGAAGAATTACGGACTCAACGAAACACTATGATCATATATAGTGAACATGAAAAATCTAAATGCCTAAGGCTAACACCAATGAAATACAAAGATGCAATATGGCAAAGAAAGGGTAAAATACAACAGTAATTTAGCTAAGTTAATCCAGTTTTACACGACAGAAAAGCAAAGATAAGTTGATTGAAAAAAACGGCAGTACCGCCTCTTGCGTCGTATAAGTAGTTGCTAGAGCCCTGCCTTCGGCATACCCCTCCGACAGTTATGGTAACGAACGATGAAATTGAAGTCTACGATTACTTAGTAGGCTTCCAACAGGAGAGAGCAAACATGATTCGACCCTTCCATCCTTGAACCATCCATTTCCCATCCTCATCCACTACGAAATTCATATTGTAATCCTGCTTCACTGTAGCCCTCAATTGCCTCATAATTTCTTGATTCAACGGGAGCTGCCTGAATCCAGCGCGGACGTTCCTTACTTGCCATTGCTGATATGATTCGGGCCTCTCAACCCTCTCAGTACCCTCGCATGCGATCACATTCATAATAGCCCTTCCCCACACCTCCTCCTCATGCATCCGCCTCCCCTCGTCTTCACGCGGTAAAATAGTGTCAAACATATCAAACAACGAAGAGAAATAGAAGATCGCCTCCCTGAATCGTGTGAGGAAGAATGGGGCATTATAATACCCATTTTGAACTCCATGGATGAATATATCCGGAGTGATCCTCCTCACCAAGTTGAGGACAGCATCACGCGGACAATTCACCGTCTCCATCTCATCTAGCATGTTCTTTAGCCTGTACAAACAATTGACAACAAGAACCTCGTCACTCTCAATCTTAAGATCCTCAAGATTGATCGTGTCCCATTTCTGTGCTATGGCATTGAACTCAAATGGGACACCAAATCTCTTGCAGTACATCGCAATTCTTCGCCCCGTTTCCTCAACCCTTTCAGCTGGGCGTAAACCTGGTTGAGGAAAGTCGATACCCGTAATGCGGATCCTAGGCGGCCCGCCGGGCCTCATGGAGAACCTCTGGATAAGACAAGGCCATTGGAACCCATCCTGAATACCGAAATCAATGATGTGAAGCCTTTGTGAATCATGAACTAGTGTTTCAATTGATCTATTTGCGTACCCATTAGACATCCAATTGAAAGGGCACGCTTTGACATATGTCTCGTAGCCTCTCATGACATCCGCAGCTGAAATCCACTTGGTGGTAAGACCAGCATATAGTGTTGGCCCGATTCTAGCCACACGCGCCTCAAGTGCATTAGCAAAGTAATGCGCCAATCTTTCGATTCCGTCCCTGTAAGGAGAAGAGTGTTGTCTGATTCCATTTAGGAGGTTGTTGACACTACTAATATCAGCTCTTGAAATAGCTCTCGCGCACTCAGACAGGAGGGTCGTCAAATCCACCACTTCCTTTTTGTTGCCATCTTTCTTACGCCGCTCTCTTTCTCCTTCGCTGGACCCTATTAATGGCTCCTTCTGTTTTTTTCGCAATTTTTTGCCAGCCCCCATTGGAGAGGCATCATGATCATGCACAAGAACTAGTGAGGAGTGCTCATGAAAATGGGGATTCAAGCGAGGGCAGAGTAAGACTTTATCGTATATCTCAAAATGGTAATTGGACTCTTCGGCAAAACTAGCCATATGCTTTTTACCCCTGCCACCATCCACAAAATCGCCTTCGTCCTCTCGATCATGGGTTTTCTTTTGTATTGATCTATTTGGCGACTTCTCCTGCTTATTCTCATCTTCTTCTCCCGTGCTCCCATAGGACGACGATTCTAAAACATGTGACGGACTAAAATGATAGTCGACTAACCCATCGCCGGGTCCACCTTTTGAAGGGACAATTGACTGCAAAAGGCACTGGCCAACAAAGCCGTGAACAAAACCAAAGCTGTTGCTACTTTGACCCCCATCTGTGGTCCTAGTACTTCCATCAAAGTTGAAAGCAAGAGGATTTTGAATCTCATGATTGGAATAAGTCGAATCTGGGTATTCCTTACCAAGAGCATCGTAGAAGGATTTCTCAGTGGCTTGGAGAGCCAAGCCCTGTTGAAACATACAGGTCTTATTTTCCAAATCATCTTCCTCCATAATCATTTGGTTTATCAGCCTGAGAGTTCCATCGCAGAAATTGACTTCTTTTGATGCGTTCAAGTCCGAGCTCACACCCGAAGATGAAGCAGGAGACACATGTTCTGTGTACCCTGCACTTGAAAGGGAAGGTAGAGCTACAGAGTCGTGTCGATTTTGGTACAAGAAAGGAGCAGAAAATAGTTGTTCAAGTTCACCCATTAGAATCTATATCCGGTGCTTTTTTCAAGATTTAAACAATCAAAACGCCAAGTTGTTCTAAATAGATTTGTGGGTAATCAGTTAGGTGCAGAATTAGAAAAAGATCGATGTAAGCGAGAATATGAGAAGACCAAGTGGTTCCCGGAAATATAGAGAGAGAATCACTGAATCACGGAGTTTGATTAGTCCCAGATTATGCGGCGTTCGATTAGTCTGTAGTACTATTTACCTACGCAGAATGTAAGTGGCTATTTGAAAAAAGTCAAATACATTTAAGAGTTTGAAGATTTCATTATTCAAATACAGTTCATTAAATTTCATGAGTTGATACCCATCCATCCATGAGTGGGTATTGGACAAGAAAAGTAGTTTCCGGAATAATACTTCATATGTATAGCAGCAATGTACAATCATATTATAGCAGAAGCCGGCGGGTGCCAGAGTTCGTGCGCGCCGGCCAGACAGTAGTACGTGTGCTTGTAATACTAAACAAAAAGTATGTGCAACTATTGATGTTGAGATTGAAAGATAGAGCTGAATATTGTACAATAATCTTGGAAAATAATTCAAACGTACAAAAATGTTACGTGGGTTTGGACTTTGGAGAGAAAAAACACTACAATACAGTTAAGAGGAACAGAGAATCCACTCAAAAAAGATGTTTCTAGTTGCTAATATTTTTTTTGTTTCAATTCTGATGACTAGAGTAGATATCCTACTATGACCAGTATGGCAGTATTGAATGTGATCCATATGTGAATATGGAATTTTGAGTTGTCTAGTGTAGTATTTGTCAACCAACACCTTGTAATTGACACATGGAATTCACAGATAAAAGCCGCTTTGTTTTATCATACATACTAGAGTTTGTCCGTGTCTAAAAACACGACGCAACGCATTTTGAACACAACTAAAATGAATTGCAAAACTATTGACTATCCCCACCAACGAAACTGATTTATATGGGAAGATATTTTCTTAAATTAGGATCAAACAGATTTTTTTTCTTATCTTTTTGCTTAGTTTCCAAAAAGAAACACACACACCAAAAAAATTAAAATTGATGAACCAGTAAACAAAAATATTTCATACCCTTTTGTTTAGTTTACGATTTGCCTTACACTAATTTTATACATAAAATTTTATTACTTTCTATCTTCCCATAACAAAAGAGAGTTGGGATATGAAAAGTTATAAAAAGATTTCACCTTGCTTCGGGGAGAGAGAGACAGAGAGTGCTAAGGTTTCAAAAATTACTTCCTTTCTTATTTCAAAATCTAGCTCTTTATTTTGGCAATGAAATTTTATTGCTTTCTATCTTTTCATAACAAAAGAGAGTTGGAATAGGAAAGGTTAGCGAAGATTGAAAATAGAATTTTCCAGCCCTAGAACTCTTCTCAACGGTAGGATTTATAAGGGATAAGTTTGGCTGTTAGATTTATGTACATAAAATTCAAATACTAAGCTATTTTATTATATAGATAATATTCCGTTCTAATGCTCTTGCTTACATGTGGTGTCTGTATGTGTGAGCTGTTGCAAATATTATTTTTGGAAGAGCTTAGCAGTCAATCCAGAGCCGGCTCCAATTTTATACAACTATTATATATGTGTGTGTATATGACAAAAATAGTCTATTCCGTTTGAACAAAAAAGTAAATGACAAAAATAGTAATGAGAAGTTCCCTACAATTAAGGAAAAAGACCCAGGATAGGAAACAAAATTCTCAATAAAAAAAGAAATTCCTCAAGATTATGTTATGGGTTGCTTCTTGTTTAGATAAAAGAAATTAGAGTCTCTAGGATAATTAGGCTTGAAATATTTTGAGGTAACCATTTGTTTCTCAATCTTTAACTCAGAGCAGATATATTCCAACTCTAAATGTAGCTTTTGTAGAAAGAAGGTTTTCGAAATTAAAACGGACAATAAAATTCTCCTTAACATTAATCGCGAGACAATAGAGATTTTAAGTAGATTGGTTTTACTGTCAATAGAACATAATTTCTTAGCAATACTTGACTAAAAAGATCTAATTAGTTTATTTTGCATCTCAAAAAGTTAAAAAAATAAAATAAAATAAATGTTAATCCCTGATTTTACAGAATATTAATATAATATTGAAAAGCCGCATTCTAAATTGTCGCTTTAGGCCTCCAATGGTGTTGAGCCGGCCCTGCAGTCACCATCCTTTATTTTCGAGGAAACATATCAAACTGAAACTTGACATTGCAAAACTCCAACTGAGTGAGCCGCCAAATGCTGTGCCTGGTGAGTAGCGACCAACCAGTGGATTGGCTAAACAGCCCGAACCTAAGTCTTCAGCCACAACCATAATTGAAAATGCGAGCCACACATGACACATTTTTGGTTGTACAACATTACGAGTTTCTAGTAAAAACCCCTGTAGCATGACTTCGTTCTTGAGCCTGTTGAGCATTTCTATTGTTCCTGTGCCCGGAGCAGTTCTAATCGAATTTTACTTCATACATCAGGTTTCCGAGAACCAAAAGAAGAAAAGAGATCACCGAAAGAAGAAAGCCATAATGATCCGAGTCTCTTCCAAGTTCACGAGGAGCGCTTCAACTCCTGATCTATCCTCTTGTTCTACAGTTTTTTTGGTTGTGTTTCTTTGTTTTTGCAGGTTCTCACTGATTCTTCCAGGTGGTAGATTTCCCGTGCTTGTTAATCTTCATTAATCTTTGTTTGTTAAATTCCCTGTTTCTGTAGCTTTCTTCCTTCTACGTCCTGTAATTTTCTCTAGTTCCATGAATGAAGTTCTTGCACTTTCTAAGCAACAAAAAAGGAAAGAAAAAAAAAACCCACAGAAGCATCACTTTCGGCGAACAGCAGCCGCACGGATTCTCAAAATCATCAATTCGTAAATCTTCAATTGACACAACACATCAAACTTCATAAATTCAAAAGTATTTATGTCGTGCGAAATTGCCAGTAAACTGCAACCGTTATGTTGAAGCACACGAATTCCCCATGTGAGTAGTTCATGGTAGTTAGCATATGCTTTCACAGTACTTAAGAACAGAATTGGACCTTCTGATTGCCAAGCTTTCGACAAGAAATACAGAAAACTTGGGGAAACAGGGTTCTGAACTAATCACCTGTTTCCCCACTCTCTAACGATGGAAACAGAAAATGAAAATCATCATTTTTCCATTTCCATGAGACATACGTATGCTCAAAAAGCACGAGAAATAAACCAAGAAACTCAAATGTAGCATATGAATTCACGATATAGATTTTATCTGCTTGAATAAAGAGGTTGCAACCAGAGACTCCTCTCACATGAAATTAATCTGGACCGATAAATCATTGATACAAGGATCCACAAACTATAGCTAACAGAGACAACTGAATCACGACACAATAATTCCATCGAAGAAAAGTTCTCACAATGCTTTGAGAAAAAAATTACATCAATGGAAGAAAAGCTACAATCTGGCAGGTATGAAGCCATGTGGGTTATTGGCATTTACAACCGAAGACGGAAGGAAAGATAACCACTCTAGCTTCTGTGCAACAAGAAAATCACAAAGAAATTCCGAAAGAAATTCAAAAAACAATTTTACAACAATACCATTGATTCTACGAAATACAACTACACTACTAGAACTCCGTAGTAGGCTTCCAACAGGATACAGCATAGATAATCCTCCCCTTCCAACCCTGCAGCATCCAGTTGCTATCCTCATCCACAACAAAATCCTTATTATGAGCCCTCCCTACATAACCCCTCACATCCTCCATAATCTCCCGGTCAAGTGGAAGCTGCCGAAACCCTGCCCTCAAATTCCTAGCTTGCCACTGCTTGTATGTTTCGGGCCTCTCAACCCTCTCGGTACCCTCACACGCTATCACATTCATCACATCCCTCCCAAGCAACTCCTTCTCATACATCATCCGATATTGATCATCGCGCGGCACAGTGGCGTCGAACATATCAAACAGTGCAGAGAAGTGGAAGAGCGCCTCCTTGAAACGCGTGACAAAAAAGGGAGCATTATGTGTCCCGTTTAGAACACCATGAACAAATAAATCTGGATTAAGCCTCTTGATTAGGTTTAGAACCTTGTCTCGCGGACTACTCACCACTACTGTGTCATCAGGAACATTTCTTAACCGGTACAAACAATTCACAACAAGAACTTCATCTTTGTCAACCTTAAGATCCTCAAGTTGGATGGTTTCCAATTTCTTTGCTATGGCGTGGTACTCAAATGGGACTCCAAATCTCGTGCAATACTTTTCCAACCGACGACCTGTCTCCTCAACCCTTTCCGCCGGACGGAAACCCGGCTGGGGAAGTTCTATTCCGGTGATGCGAAGCTTAGGGGGCCCTCCAGGTCTGACCGATAGACGCTGGATAAGGCAGGGCCACTGGAAGCCGTAAAGTATACCAAAATCGATAATGTGAAGCCTCGTTGCTTTCTCCGATAATTTCCCAATAGATTTATTCGCAAAGTAATTTGAAAGCAACTTGAAAGGGGAAGCTTTAATATATACTTGGTAGCCTTTCAAGACATCGGCCGCTGATATTCCTGCAGAAGGAAAAGCTGTGTATAATGCGGTCCCAGCACCAGCCAAACGCGTCCCAAGAGCATTTGCAAAGAAATGGGCCAATCTTTCGACACCATCACCGTGAGGAGAAGAATGTTGCCTAATCCGGTGAAGCAGTTCATTAGCAGTTCTGGAGTCATTGCTCGAAACAGCTTGTGCGCATTGAGTTAGGAGAGTCCTCAAATCCACCATTTCCTTTTGGTCGCTTTGTTTCTTACCACGTGGCCTTCCTCCATGTGATCTTTTCGACCTGCCATTTTTCAAGGCACCATCCTCAGGGCATAACGGGGAGTCATGATGCTTGAAGGGACATTCTGCATAGTCGTGCAAATGAGGATTCAAAGCAGGACAAAGCAACACCTTATCAAACATCTCCAATTCCTCATCAGACTCTTCCGAATAACTTGCCAACTGCTTGTTACTACGCTCACCTGTCGCATCACCACAATCCTCTCGGTCATGATTCTTCTTTCCCCTCGATCCAGTTGGTGAATGGTTCCTCTCATTTAGCTCCGCATCAGCATTACTATCTTTATATTCCGAACTTCGGCTAAACTTTGGATCTCTGCTTCCGAATTGGGAGAAAATTTGGCTCTCAGTACCAAGAGAAACCCCAACATGAGGTGGACTAACAAAAGAATCCACTAATGGCCTAAATACAGCATCTGAAAAGTTGTTTGATGAGCCAAATGAGTGCAAAAAAGAATCAAAGTCGTGATCAACATGAGAAGACGGGGTAAAAGAGGATTGGAATTTGTATTGATCATGAAACCAATTGGACTCAATGAAGTTGTTGGCAGCAGTCAAACTGTTACTACTGTGACTACTGGAAGAACTAGTGAAGCTGTCAATTGGGCTATCGGCATTTTGATCAAAAGGGCGTTGATTTTCAAGAGAAGGGGGGTATTCTTGGCCGAGGACATCATAGAATGGTTTCTCAGCAGCTTGGAGAGCCAAGCAATCCTGTTTCATGCAAGGCTTATGCTCCAAATCCTCCTCTTCCATAAGCATCTGGCTTATGTACTTGAGGACGGCATCATCCGGAGTATCCAAACCCGAGCTCGGGCCCGAAGACTGATCCGTATCACTAGGGTTCCAACCGTTGGACAGGTTACCATACTCTTGGGGATCGGAAATCGGATAACTCGATTTGAATCCATTCGCAAGAGGTTGTTTTGGAAAGCATGGAATCAACTTGCAGTCCAATTTGCACCCGTTCATTGGACCCCAATTTTCATGCCCTTGGACAAGGAAATCCATAAATTTTTAACTAAAATGAATTTTCAAGAAACAGATGAGCTCCCTTTGTTCCCAGGTAGATAAATGGTGGTGGGTCAAACTCAAAATCGATTACCAACAAATGGGTAAAGAGTTCATTAGCGCTTAAGGTTTTGGCAAACTGGTTACTTGTGTTTCCACACAGTAATTATAAGAACCTAAAATTGACAAAAATCAAACTGTAGACAAACTGGGTAACGGTGAAATCAGTATAATCAGCTTACTAGAAACTGAAAAAAATCAATTACCAACAAATGAACAAAAGGGTTAAAAGGGTTTAGGGTCTACGCAAATTGGGTACAGATGAATCCATGGGATAAGCTTCTAGGAACTAAAAATTAAAACATAGAAAGTGAAAGACAAACTGGGTACTGGTCAAATCAGAAGAATAATCTCCTAGGAACTGGAAAATTAACCGATAAAAGGAATTTAGAGGAACTGGGTAGTGGTGAAATGAGTGGAATTGTACAAAACTAGTAGGGATTGAACTGAGAAAAGAAATTAACGAAGAGGGAGGAGGAACAAAGTGGAAGAGTACCTTGACAGAGAAGCCGAAATCACAAGGATAGGATGAAATCCAGTGGACTTCCGGCTTTGTTATATATGGTGTGAAAGGGGAGCTTTGTTTTCACATTTGTTTATATCATTATTGGTTGTGAAACCCTTCCTGGAAGCTACCTCAGTTGAAGATTCTTCATCATCTATCGGTGGCCATCAGAAACCCACCGGCTACTGCAATGACCGGTCAGTTTCACCCACTCGTGCCGGTGGTCCGTCGCAGAGAGGTCCTGAGCTAAAGCTCAGGTTGCAAAAATGAGAAGATATTTTTAATGGCGGAGTCTATCGTGAATAGTTGTTTACGGAGTCTGACACTTTTGGACAATCATGATTGATTACTGCTGTAAAAAAATTTGTTTACGGCTGGCCGTGAATAAATCTCTCTGCAAGAAAATATAGGAGTATGTATTTTTGAACATTAAAATATGGGAGAATATTAATATTTTGATTTTAGAACTTAACTGGAGTATCAGAATATTTAATTTTTGAACGCCTTTTTATGGGAGAAATATAAAAACTTATAAGGGACTGAACTTTAAAAAAAAAAAAAAACTCAAAAGGAATAAAAATAAGCAAAAATATAATGGTTTTTTTTTTTTTTTTACTTTTTCAATTCACCTAGTCAAGATGGGTGAATAATTTTAAAAAGTTGACTCTAAAATTAACAAAAGTTCAAAAAATATAAATAATTCAAATTAATTTCAGTATATATATGTTAGATTCGAGGAATATGAGAATTCAAGATAAAAGATAAGGAGATTTCCGTCAAATTTTTAAAATGTGTCAAATTAGACAGATAATTTTAACCATGTTCCTAAGTCCACAAAGTACAGGGAGTTAAGTGCAACAAATTGAACATGACACGGCAAAATAAAGAAATAAAATAAGTTCACTTAAGAGGAAATTATTATCGACTGCAAGTTTTTTATTTGATTACCTTAAAGTTGAATACTTTTTTTTTTCTAAGGATAAGGATAAGGAAAAGACCCACGTTCTAATCCTATGCCCATTAAATATAGAAATAGATACTCCATCCCAGATTCAAAGAACCTGGTCCATGTTCTTGTGCAAGTGACAATATTTTGGGGTGAGGGTGCGTAGTGTTTTTTTATTTTTTTTTTGCGGGATAGTTGAGTTTGGGTGATTTTACTGTTTCACCCTAAGATGAATCATGTTACAGTAAATTTGGATGTAAAATTTGGATTTTGATTAAGACAATGTTGGAAATTTCTTTTGTGACGGGGCTTTAAAAAAAAAGAAAACACCAACTTTTGCACTCCGTTTATATATTACTAGAAAATAGATTTGTAATCTATTCAATTCCATTTCAACTGCTAAGCCCTTATGGGGCCTTCGCTCATTGTTGGTGTGTTTAACTATTGTAACAGCGATAGCACACTGTACTTTTATTATTCAGTGTATTTCTATTGTGTTAAAAAAAAGAGAGTAGTGGAGTAATTATTACTCCGAGATTTCTTTACGAATTTAAAAGTATTACTCCAGATATGGTCTGCACTTTTTTTTAAAGTTGTAAAGTACATAAGAAATTCAAATGCCTTTTGAAAAACAAAACAGAAGAGGAGTGTATAATAAAAAATGTTGTATTCACACTTCTTTATCATACTTACATCACTATTCCATAGTGCTAGCTTACTAGGTCCTCCAGTTTTCCTCTGGCAAATTTCAATTATACTTAGAGGGGTGTTTCAGGTCATGAAAAATTTGTAAATTTTTATTTGTGGTTGGCAAATTGTTAGGTGTTTCTGATGGTAAATAAATTGTTGAGAAATGTCAAGTTATTTTCGGGAGTGAATAAGTTATTGATAGGTTTGTGAGTAGAGTTACAGTAGCAGCAACAGTTTTTGTTGACAACTTTTTTTTGTTAATGAAAACGAAATGGTAAAATACGCTAAGTTTTTAGTGTTTTTTTGTCAGTGGAAACGGGGCATTGTGGTTTGGGTTTAGTACGAATTGAACGATACTCTGTAAATAGTTTCATTTTGCCAAAAAAAAAAAAAGGCAAAAATTTACTGCACCCATGTTTTGCTCTCTCTCTCTCTCTCTCTCAAAAAGGGCAATTTTGCCATATGACAAAAGAATTGGCACTTGAGAAATTTGAGACAATTTTGGCATTGTAGGTGAGGCATCCAATTTGTTGCTCCCTCCGTCCGTAGTTCGGTTCGTGAAACAAAAATTTAAAAATGATTTAAGGAACTCAATAATATGTATTAGATTGTCAAAATAAAAAAGTTTTTCTACAAGAAATTATACCATGATTTTTCAGTTCTTGTTTTGCAAGACTATCATTTTGAGACAGAAGGAGTATATTTAATTTGTTGAATGACAAAATAATTGCCCAAAATAACTAGCGGTGGGGATGCTCTTATAAAATAACACTCCTATTATTATATTGTACAGTCTGTACGAGTAGCAAACCCATACAATGGAGAAATTCTTGGGCACCGAGCGGGTACACGTGGCGATTCCCGTCAGCGATTCTAACCGTTCAAACGTGTTTTAGATGGCTCAGATTTATTCTTTCTGTCTCCCCTCACCCGGCCACTCTCTCTCCTCGTTTTCCCTCTGTTTTGGATGACTAAAATTGCCGACGGAGGTACACGTGTGTAATACCCACCCGGCACCTAAAAAACTTCTCCATACACTGGAAGTAGTTTTTCTTTTCCAGTTGATGAGAAGACGAGCTGACAATTTTCGCCTGTACACGTGCGAGCGCAAGCACGAGCCCGAGCCCCAGCGTAAAGGTCAAAGGCGCGAGAAATGGGGTCCGAGTCCGACCGCTGGCGCGATGAAGGGTCGTTTTTGACCGGGCTAACCGGGAGCCACCGGTGGAGTTGAAAATCCAAAACAAAACAAAAGGTCCACACCAAAAACTTAACGCCCAAGTAGAAAAATTACCTTTATCTGCTTGACCGGTCACCTCTCTTTCATTGGTTTGGATTTTCACACTTTTTGACGATAGTATTTTTTTTACTTATGAATTTTGGCGGCCGCAGAATTCTTTTTGCGGGAACCTTTTTTAACAAAAAAAAAATCGTTCGTATATAACAATAACACAATTTTAAAGAAATATATTTTTTTTTCTTATTTTTTACAAACAAAACCTAAGATGTAATAGAAATAAAGAGATTTGTACCAAAAAAATTAAAAATTAAGGAGATATTTGAGAGGTGTGTGAAAACTAGGGGCTGGAACCTGGTTTGTA
Source organism: Rhododendron kiyosumense (assembly GCA_019656275.1). Taxonomy (NCBI): domain Eukaryota; kingdom Viridiplantae; phylum Streptophyta; class Magnoliopsida; order Ericales; family Ericaceae; genus Rhododendron; species Rhododendron kiyosumense. The sequence continues at coordinate 13,690 of BPLS01000469.1, read as the reverse complement.
CCCCTTGGTCCGCCCCTTAGACGAATGGTGTAGATTTTTATTTATTTTTTATTTTGAAAGGACAACGTTGGACATTAATTTATTATAGGTAGTAGTAGTAACTTGCAACAATAGCCAAAATTAAACAAATGGAAATCTATGCGGAAAATACTCCTACCAACTAAGCTCGATATATTTTTAGCATTTTTTCCTTGGCGTATAATTAAGATGTTGACAAGCTGTACAAGCAATGCACACGACAAGTCGACAACTAATGACTTGGGGACACGAGGATTAATTTGGTTTGGTACTAGTACTAGAAATTTATAAACATTCGCTATGAATGATGAGATATAATGGCGGCATGGCGCCAAGGAGCTTTTAGTTCTGCTGGGATTTAAAAAAAAAATGAAATTGATTTTAAAGGGTGAGTCTTGAATTTTGAACGGATTGAATAGCCACGATGCATATTGTAGTAATTGATCAAAATACTAATGATTACAATATTCCTCATTGGAAAAATGATGACACACACAATTGCGTAAACAATATAACCAAATTGAGAGGATTCTCTATCTCTAGATCACAACCTTATGGAGTATTTAGTGTTGTTCATGATGAGAGTCTTGTTATGAATTTTACTCTGATATGATGCAGGGGGGCGGCTCTAGGAATGTACTCCTTTCGTCCCAATTTATTTGTTCATTTTTTGACTTTGTCTCTGTCTCAGTTTTTATTTGTTCAACTTTTAAATGGATAAAATTTCCTTTTTGCTCTTATTTTTTGAAAAAAAAGAGTAACTTTTCATAAAAGTTGAAGGACAAATATTGGAAAGTAGACTACTTTCAGGTGTAATTATTATGCTCCCTAAATAAGTTAGATTTTCCCAATACTCCCTCCGTTATTGAGAGTTCAACACGAAAAGTCATGTCATTTTTTAAATCAAAAAATCAACTACTTCTGTGTATAATTTTTTGAATTTTTTCGCACCAAATTAAAGTACTAATCGAGATCTTTAATACGGTGCGAAAAAATTCGACGAATTATACACAGAAGTAGTTGATTTTTTGATTGATTTGAAAAATGGCAAGAGAGAGAGTATGAGACTCTCAATATGAAATTGATGGAGTATTAGATAAACAAACTGGGACAGAGAGAATAGTTCAGTGGTGACAAAATTAATATTAAAATAATTTTATATACGTACATATAAAGATTGATCTTAATTATGAGTGAGGGCCTAATTTTTTTTGCTTTGTTTTCTATCCCCAATGGCATAACCAAATTAAAAGTCCAAAGTAAGCAATGTTGATAAAAAAATATGACTCATAAAACTTAGCAACCCCTGAACCAATAACCAAATTTTTGTATTTGAATAATCAAAATTATCAATATTTTTTTCTTTGTGAAAAATCAAATTTAACGAGGATCAGACCCTTTCGCGGTGCAATAAAGTTATGGGTATAAATGAAATGCATGTACCATGTACATATGAGTCTTGTGGGGATCCACCTAGAATCCCAAAAAGATGATGCAAACCGTCTATTATTTTTAAAATATTTTTTATAGAGTCTTGTAAAAAATCAACTCAACCCAATATCGATAATGAATTTTTTTTAATCTGTAGGGGCAAAAATTCTCTATGTACATGATATATACATTTCTATGTACACATAGCAGCACTCTTCGCGGTGTGTGGATAATTGGTAAGGAAAACAGGATTTAAAAATTGACAATCATCGACAGCATGATTACAATAAAATTTGTCTGTAAAAGAAAAGCAAAATGCATTCACGATCCCTGTGGATGGAATGGAATATTCTTTGTACCCTTTTTTTTTTTGTTTTTTTGATAGGCATATTCTTTGTACTCTGGGTCAAGTTCATATGATCCTTTCCTTTTCAAACAGTCTGCGAGTAGAGAGAACCAATCCCACGTCAAAACG
>BPLS01000469.1:0-11473 GCA_019656275.1 Rhododendron kiyosumense | reverse complement strand
TTCATTCTTTCTTTTATACAGTATCTCTCTGAATATATATATATATAGAGAGAGAGAGAGAGAGAGAGAGAGAGAGAGAGAGAGAGAGAGAGAGAGAGAGAGAAGCTTTACAGCCTTGGCTACGGAGTAGGTTTTTTTTCAATTGTACGAGTATATGTATTTAAGGAGAGATTATTCAGTGCCCTGTGTTCCTACTCTACCACGCAATCACGTGTACTTGGTCTTGGCTCCAGGCCCCATATAATTGTAATATTGTATGGTGGTGGCTGGAGGGCATGGAGAATCTCGTGGTAGTGACCAGAGAATTGGATAATTTTTTGTACGTAAATCTGTGGTGTAGCTTTTCCTTTATTTATGTACTTAGGTATCATTCAAATTTTTTTTACGTTTGTTAGTCTTGGGTCAAAGTTTGGTGGATTATTGATTCATCTCGTTGAATTGAAAAGGAAAAAAAAGAGACTTTTACCCAAATAATTTTGGAAATATCCAACTTTTTGGGCTTAATCTTGGATGTTTTTAAAAATATTTGGGGAGTGATTTTCACACTACCCTTTTTGATATCTACATTCCTTTTTAGTGTTGAAAGTGCATTTTTTTTTTTGCTAAAAAGCCAAAAAAAAAATGTAGATATAAAAAGGAGAGTGTGAACATTATTTTCCAACTATTTGGGTAAAAGTAAAAAAAATTACTTTTTCGATTCCTCTTATCGACAATCACAAAAGTTTAGTGCAAAATTAATAAACGCAAATTTTTTGAATAAGGACAAAACGCCTGAAAAACTACCAGAGAAACAAGAAGGAATTATGCATTTAGGGCTACTTCTAGAACACATTCTTAAAAAATAAGTACTTATTTTACATTTTCAAACTCAAAAATAATGTAAATGAAAAATAATTTTTCAATTTTTCTTGCATCATTCAAAAGACCTTTCAAACAAAATTCATATTGCATATTTTTAGATTTCAGTAAGCCCACTATTTATAAGCTTAAAATTATCTTCTTAAAAAATAAGTATTTATTTTGGGTCCTGAAACACCTAATCCTAAAAACTTTTAGTCAGAGAAGCTAAACTTTTAGTTAGAGAAGCTAATAAGTTGTCGATCTTGTACCAGCAATACTATATCATACTGTTGTCCCCACTAAAATGCTACGCATCTGTTCCGTTGTGCATCTCGATAGCGTTTTGGGCCCAACCGATCACAGATCCAATCAAACTCCTCTTGCATACACATCCACCCACCACTTACAGATCCGACCACACCCTTCTCCCATGCACGTGGGCCCCACCATGTAGGTCCATATGTGGGATCCACGTGTGTATGAGAAGGGTGTGATCAGATCTGTACACGTGATCGGTGGATGTGTACGAAACATTGCTGTTCCATAAATACTTACGGGAGTATATGCTAAAAGGATCATTTTCAGTCCTTTTCTTTTCCTTGTGAAGCTACTAGGATCGAAGTACAAACCTTGTGATCAAAAAAACAAAAAAAGGACACCACATTTTGAACTGGTTTAAGTGAATTACTAGAAGTATAAGAACTTAAAAACTTCAACACACAAGAAATTGGTACGGAGAGAAAGTGAAATCGCCATCGTCGGACCTTTCTTTGTCTTGCATCTGTTTATTTTTGTATTTGATCAATTGGTCAAATCTTGATAAATAAGTATAAGAATTGCTTTAATTCTCCTTCAATATAATATTCCACTACTAATTTATTTCCCGTTTGAAAGTATCCATTTTTCCATCTTCGATCACTCAAATTTTTCTTCCCAGAAGAATAGAATAGGGTATGAAGAAAGCTCTTGATCTCTCATCATTCAACTGCCTTCACCCCTTGCTTTACGATCACTCCTATGCATAATAGTTAGATGTGGCAAATGGGCGGGTCTGGGCGGGTTGAAACTGGTCGTGGGGTCAAATATGGACGGGTCGAATTTGGGTCAAAAAGTAAACGTGTTGAAACGGGTCGGGTTGAATATGGGTCAAGCCAAACTCAAACCCAAACCCGCCAAACCTAACCCTTTTTTCCAGTTTTTTTTTCTTCTCCCCTTCCTTCTTTTCTGCTGGGAAATAGTTGAAATTAGAAGACAATCTGGGTTGAAAAAATGCAACGAAAACTGCTAAAAGGGGATAGGTGATACATTTATAGCATTCACAAATTATTTTCCTGTTGCGAAGAACTTGATCTACTGGTCTAGACTCTAAACTCAAGTTGCTCTTGGTTGATTCACTATTGAATTCAGGCCACATTCAGCTAAATAAGTCAACTAACTTATTTTTTTCTTCCGTATTCAATATTTTTTTGTATTTGTTAATTTTTCATCAATTTTTTCGGAATTATTGCATCATCATGACAAGAAGAATCTAAAAGGTAAAAAATTATTATTGAAATTCAATTTTTTTAATAAAGACGAAAAAATTGGCTTATCCGCTTATTTTTGTCTTTATTAAAAAAAATTAGGTTTCGATCGTATCTTTTTACTTTTTAGATTTCTCTTGTCATGACGATGTAATAATCTTCAAAAAAATTGATGAAAAACTAACAAATATGAAAAAAAAATTGAATAATGACAAAAAAATAAGTCAGTTAGCTTATTTAGCTGAACGGAGCCTTAGGCTAAGTTCCGCTACGAATTTTTTGGGCTATTTAATTGTTTTGCATCAAGCGTTTGTAACTTTTTCTTGAACGGTTGTGGCTTGCACCAAGCTGGTTCCATTCTGATTGAAAAAACAAAAAAAAAAGTTCGGCTGGTAATTGGTAAAGGTGTGGAGTGTGGACCCCATTTTCTTTTCTTTTTTATCTTAAAAATTCCTTACCTTGGAGACTTGGAGTATAAGAACGAGAGGGAGGGAAAAGTGCGAGGGCCCCCCTCCACGTGGATCATTGGCCGGTGGGCGGGAGTAAAATACCAGTACGTATTTAGGGGTGTGCAAAAAAACCGAGACCCCGACCCGACCCGAAGGGTTTCGGGCGGGTCGGAACATGGGGTTCGGTCGGGTACGGGTTGCATTTCCCAAAAAAATCAATTTTCAGTTCGGGGCTCGGGGTGCTGTTTTTCTTACCCGATCCGACCCGATCAAACCCGACCAAAAGAAGAACAACACATATAGATTACTTCGGTTTTGGTCGGACCCGACCCGAACCGACTAAAAAAATCGGCCACACGGACGGGAATATACCATTGTTCGGTTCGAGTGGCGGGCCATACCCGACCCGCCCGACCCGTGCACACCCCTAGTACGTAAGTAAAAAAACCGACCTTTCTTTGGTTTATTTAACTTCAACCCATTTTTAACCCACTTAAACTCATGTAAATATGGGTTTATATAAGTTCAATCCTTACCAACTCATTATATAATATAGGCGGATTGGGTTGGGTTATAAGTGGACAGATTGGGCGAATTAAAAAAATATGGGTTGAGATTGCCACCTCTAATAATAGTACATGAAAGCATTTACATTCTCCAGTTTTCCTTTTTCAAGATGCTTAAACTAAGGATTTTGAAAGGGTATATTATGCCTCTCCCTAATCAGCAATTACCTAGGTGAGTTGATATGTGAAATTACCCTCTTGTCCTCCTTCAAAACTAAGGATTTTGACCTCTGGGGATTTCAACCACCAAATGTGTTGAGACATAGCTCTACATCAGTGGCCTGAAGAATAAAAACATTCAGACAGAATCAGCAACAATGAAGTGCCAAGAATAAGTAACATTGAGTGCAAAACCTTACTGCCCTTTTTTCGAGAGGACGAACCCACCTTCCATTGAATTGTGAAAGGTGAAAACACAGATCGGAAATGGAAAATATATAGGGCTTGTTCACTTGGACGAGTTTTAATTTTATCTGAGTCTCAGTAGAGACCTAATCAACAACAGAAAAAGGGGATACTCTAGCTATCAAATTCCTCCCCAATCCCACCTTCTACTTAAAACTCAGAGACAAAAACTCTCTTCATCTCGAGTCTTGGCAGTAGTGCTCAATCCATGAGGCGTGTCCCCATGGCGTGTTGGACGCGTATCTAGCCGTGTCCCCATGTCGGACACGGCAATACCGACCTCTAGAGGTGTCAGTGCAACATAGAAACTAACAATATTGAAGAGAACCCTAACAAGTTGCCTGTCAGTAACTAATGGCCACAAAATCAAAAACAACTTAGAGACTAACTGGTGACAAGAACAAAACTTTAGGCTGATAGTAATATGTTCCCGAAAGATTGACAAGCAAGAAGAAACATCAAAAACCAGCTCTAACAAAATCAATCAAATATCAAATAAAGTTTCCCACCATGCAACAGAAAAACATGTAAAATCTAAGAGCTAGCAGATTTTTTTTGGGGTAAATCGAGCAAGCAGATTTAAAAGTACAAAAGAAAATTGCTAAAAAAGGGCGTTCTTCCAAAAAGAAACCAGCTCCTCTTGAGGTTGTACTCAATCCGTCTGGGTTATTTGCAATGAAACAGTATACCAAACTAAACCTCAGTGCCTCAATTTCTACCCAAACTAAGAATATAGCTCCCCGTGCAGCAGGAAGAAAAACATGGAAGTCCTATATTTTCTTCACCTAATCATCTTAAGATAGAATGCTAGCAGACATAACCCTTTGCGATTGCGACATCCGGAAATCCATCCATATGATAGTCAAAGTACAATGCTCAACCAAGCAACATTTGACAAACCATATACACCAAGCAGATGGACCAAAAGAGATGATTGAAGGTTTCCAGATAGATTGCCAAGTTAGAACCACCAAAAATTAGTGTTATCTTGTACCATCACTTTCTTGGGGAACCAATTAACCAAGTTAGCCTATCAACTAGAAAGATAAAACAAACACAATACAATGCAATGCAATTATAGCAATAAAGTAGATCAAATGTCGAAATAATGGACAGAAAATCAGAGAGATAATTGATTGCAGAAGAAGTGGTACCACTATCGAGGTCACAAATTCCTAAATTGCCAGAGAACAATATTTACCCATTCTGAGCAGTCAATAATGCTAAGTTTCATTTATTGAGCAGGTTTCCAACAGGAGATAGCATTTAAGATTCGCCCCTTCCATCCCTGCAGCATCCAGTTGATGTCCTCGTCCACCACAAAATCCTCATGGTAACCCAACTTGACTTTAGCCCTCACATCCTTAACTATCTCATGGTCCAGTGGGAGTTGCTTGAGCCCAGCCCTTGTATTCCGAATTGACCACTGCCTAAATGTCTCTGGCCTTATTATCCTTTCGGTACCCTCACAAGAGACAACACTCATTGCACCCCTCCCAATGACATCTCTTTCGTATAGCATCCTCCCCTGATCATAACGTGGTAAAATAGCATCGAACATATCAAATGCTGAATATGATTGGAAAAGAGCCTCCCGAAAACGTGTGACGAAAAAGGGGGCACTGTATGACCCATTAACAATGCCATGGATGAACAAAGCCGGATCAATCCTCTTGATTAATTTAAGAACGGCATCCCTTGGACTGTCCCCATCTACTGTCTCATCAGACACGTACCTCAAGCGGTTCACACAATTGACAACAAGCACCTCATCTCTCTGAAGCTTGAGATCATCAAGTCTAATAGTATCCCATTTCTTTGCCACACCATTGAACTCAAATGGGACATTAAATCTCTCACAATAATAGGCCAAGCGACGTCCAGTCTCCTCAACCCTTTCTGCAGGCCGAAAACCAGGTAGGGGAAAGTCTATTCCAGTAAGACGAACACTAGGAGGCCCGCCGGGTCTCATGGAGAGATGCTGAAAAAGGCCCGGCCATTGAAAGCCATGTTCGATTCCAAAATCAATTATGTGAAGCCGCGTTGCTTTCTCAGTAAGTTTCCAAATCATCTTGTTTGCGAAGAAATCCAACATCTTTCTGAAAGGGCTTGCTTTAACAAATGCCACGTAAGCTGCTAGGGATTCAGCAGCTGTTAGCCTCTTGCTCAAAAGCGATGCATCCAATGCTCTCCCGGTGCCAGCAAGGCGCGCCTCAAGGGCATCTGCTAAGTAATGGGCTGTTCTTTCAGTACCATTGCCATAAGGAGAAGAGTGTTGGCGGATCTGCTTCAGCAGTTCATTAGCAGTTGTGCTATCAATTCTCGCCACAGCTTGTGCACATTGAGTTAAGAGAGTCATCAGATCAACCACTTCCCTTCTCTTGCCTTGTTTCTTACATCGTGCCTTTCCTCCACTTGGTCCTCTTGACTGCCCATTCTTCTGCAACTTCCCACCCAATAAATTGCATGAGGCTTCATAAACGATACTGGCTGAAGACTCCTCATTGTGCAGATGAGGATTCAATGCAGGACAAAGCAACACCTCATACATCCCGGATTGCTCATCGGAGTCTCTATCATAACTGGCCAACTGCTTGTTACTCCGGTCCACTTCCCAATAATCACCATCCTCATCGTAGTGGTTTTTCGTTCCCCTCAATCGACACATTAAGCGTTCCCCAGAATTCTTCTCAGCCTCAGCCAGTGTCTTTACATTTTGCTCTAAGATGTAATTCTCATGTTCTTCCTTTGAGAATACGAGTGTAAACTTGGAGCTGGCTTGGCTCATCTGAGACGGATCTAAAACCTGAAACGAACTAACAAGAGAATCCACTGTCCCATGAGAAACACTCGAAGAACCAAACGATATCCAATTAGACTGAATAAAGTAGTCCGAGTCACGATCAACACAAGAAAATCCAAGCTTATTTCGATCACCAATCGAGTTGGAATCAACAATCTTGTCAACAGACACACAACTATCAAAACTTAGACTACTGTTGGGCCCAGTGAAATCATCATCCGGGCTCTCGGCATCCTCACATATAATCGGTGGGTTATGAAGGACATCGTAAAAAGATTTCTCGGCAGCTTGGAGAGCCAAGCTGTCCTGAATCAAACCGGGCTGGTTTTCCCAGTCATCATCATCATCTTCCATAAGCATCTCGGTTATGTAATTGAGTACAGCTACGCTTACATTGTTCTCGTCCGGCCGCTTGCCGGGAGATGGAGCTAAATTAATCTGACGGGGAAGATTTGGAATTAGGTCACTGAATTCGAGTCCATTTACTAAGTTGTAATCAGATGGAGAAGGAACCAATATTTGGTCAAAGCCGAACAAATTAACCGACCTAGAATATTGGCTTCCTTCCACAGGTTCATCCATTTAACTCCAATTACACAAAAATTAGCAAAAGAACAGGAATTATGCGCAGGGTTCCAAAGTCAGAGATGCATCCCTTTCGATTGACAACAACAACAGGAGAATCAGTAGACTCTTCTAGAGTACACAAACACAGCTAAATCCTGACAAATACGCATTGATTCGACATACACGTATGCATCATAATATGGAAAAAGCTTTAGTAGAACCTGGATTTTCGGCTTCGGTTTGGTGGTAAGTAACTTCAGGAGCTAGTATAAAGATGGAGATCGACAAGCAATCGTGTGCAAGTAAACTTATTGGCTAATATGTCAATCCTTGTTTGAACATTTCAAGAATGTTTTGTACCATTTTAAGTTCCTAACCACTTCATGAAAAAAAAAATTTGTTTTGTCCTTTTCTCGGCCTTTATAGTTTTCATTACAATTAGTCGAGCTGTTTGCAAGACTCGATTTGTTAAGGCTAGGTTAAATCCGTTTAATAATAGTGTCGAGTTCGAGTTTTGGACTTATATAGTAAAACGATGAGTTTAACACTTGAAATGTTGGTTCGGCTAAAAAAAAAAAAGAGTCGACTACTTTATAGATGTTCAATTAGCAAATGAATCAAACTTGGCTCGTTTACACTCGAGTCGAGCTCAAACTCGAGTTTTCACTGGTTTAGTAAATGAATCGAGCTCGAATATAACCAAGTTTCGCTCAGCTTGGCTCACTTGCAGCCTTACGTGAGACTACGAGGGGAAGGGAAGAGAAAATGGAAAATATAGAAATTGATTTTGACATTCTACCTTTAGTCATTGGCACTCGATTTTTTGTTTTTTTCTTATTTTAAATTGCCAAATTACCCTTTAAAGTGGATAAGTACTAACAAAAATAAAAGATAATTTGATAATTTTACATAAGATAAAGATAAAAAATAAAATGCTAATGACTAAATATGAAGTGACAAAATCACTTTTAAAAAAATAGAAACATATCCCTTAGTACGTTTCACTACAATTACTTCCACAGTCGCTTTACCTAAAAAGTTGGTGTGACTTTATTTTATTGTGGATATCCAAACAGTACCTAGTACATTGCACATGCTCGAAAAGTAAGAGCAAAATTCTGATTTTAAAAACAAATAACTTGAATTAAGAAAAACCCCCTTGTCTCTTTGTATCCGATGCCCCTGCAAATGGAATAGAATAAATTTGCAATTAATTCTTTGCCCAAAAATGCTAGACGCATATCAGTTGTACCACATCCCGCTCACATACAGGTGTCTGTATGTGAGCGAGGTGTGATACAACTGATGTGCCCCTAGTACATTCTTTACCCTAAATTAGATGTCTCAGAATTTCTATGATGATTTGGTGGTGGATTTTTCTGATGTTCTTGCACATGATATTTGAAATTACAATTAGAAGATAAAATAGAAAATAAAAAAAAATTGGAAGATCTAAATTGCTGGAAAATGGAATTGAAGACTAGCCAATTAACATGGGAAGAAAATCAGAATGCACAAGATATGTCAATTTTGCCTTGATGTTAATGTGAGAGAAGCGAGAAATGCTACGGTCCAATAAAGACATCCATGAATTTGAAGCCATGGAAACAAGATAACCCTTTAATATTTTATACATCACCGAGTGCATACATGAGCAGATTTATCATTCACTATAGTGCATAGGCCATTTGTAGTACTGTAAGCGATGTTCGAAGTCCGTCATGTTCATTCCTCCCTTAGAAGCACGGACACGGACATGGGATACGGACACGACATAACACAGCACGGACACATATCCACTAATACAATCCTTCTGGGTAAAAGCTTAAGGTCATGTGCAAGAAATTTACAGGGAACATGTTCATTTCGATTTTTTCAAAAAAAAATATGCTACTTCTTAGAAGCCAACAAAACAAGAAATAATGGCTTCTAACATCTTGAGCTTACGTCATCTTAGTGTCTTGGATTTTTATCAGCCCCCCAAGAGGAATGGTATCCCCTTTAACCAAAACACGCAAAAAAAAGGTTTCTAGCATCTTGAACTTCAACAATCATTGGATCTGGGACTTTGTTGAACTTCATGTAGTTCCAGGGTATTTAAAATAGCATCTTGAACTTTCACCATACTTCTTGCATCAGCCCAAAATACATTCCGCAATCGACCCTTTTCATTCACATCCATGGCATAGTACAAGATAAGAGTTATAAGCTTGCATTTTGCCAAAGTAATTGTGCATGGCAGTTCCATCTCCTTCCTTAAGCTTCAACCGCCAAAATTTTGGAAGATGATTCCTACAATCCTGTTCTGAGAATCCCAACTTCTCATACCCCCCTCCCTCAACCAATAATGAAGTAAACTTCTTGTTGATCCTAATTCCAGCCATATCCTTAATATCAAGCCTCCTGTTCACAAATGAATTCAATACCCTATTGGACTTGTAAAACCGGGATTTGAATTCGGACCCATCTCATGATTATGGTTGAATACCAAGGAATTCAACTTCCAACTTCCATTGGAGCAACAAACTGCATTAAGTCTTGCTTTGCTGCGCATTCTGTCTTTGTTTGTGGTCACAGCTTCACAGGGTTACTAGTTTCTCTTTGGCTTTCCAGCATGACTACAAGCTAATGTTAGACACTTATAAATTTCCTGTTAGCTCCTCTCTTTACATTCCTTTTGATCACTGAAAAACAAATTTTCCTGGCATATCTTGAGTAGTAACCATACATCTCATCAAGGGAAATAAATTCCATTCCCACTTTAGGAACCTCAACTTTGTTTTCTTCATTAGGGTCAACTTTGTTGGCTTCATTGGGGTCCTCAACCTTATCTTCTTCAATACCTGTTTTCTGTAATTCAACATCTATTTCATCTGAATCCGAATCCCCAATTGAATAATCAAATGACATATCTTTCCACGCCCCTACACTAAAACATTCCAAATAGTTTAGTCTCAGCAATTATAATGGCTTTTTAGGGCCGGCTTTTTATACTACCTATAATTATAATGGATGTTGATGTTTACCCTCTTGGAGTAGTTCTTTGGTCTTTAAGCGTTATTCTTTTTTATCCTAGCAGGCCGAGGCATTCTGACTTCATTTGCATGTCTTGCTGTCTGTTAAGGGCTAGGAGGATTTTTTTAAGCACCAGTGTCAGGTTATGAAACCCTCATACAAAGTTGTTTTCTACTTGAGGAACTGATTTGCAATGCTTTGCTTTCGTATCTTTCAGAACCAACTTGAGGAAAACATTTGAGGAACTGTTTTTGAAAAGCGAAACACTCAGTTTGCATCAAATTCACTTCTTTGCGGAACTTGTTTTCGAGAATTTGATGACGCCTTTTTGATCACCTAAACAATGAGTTATAGTCTGAAACATTTCTAGCAAAGTAAAGTTTCAAAAATTGTCAACCAACCAAGTTATTGAAAAGTAACAAGTGAGTCTGAAAAGTGCATCCAACATAGCCTTGGCCCCTGTATGGATTTCGTTGCCAGTGATTCTGTCTGTTTTATAACGTTTATATCCTAGGTATTAGTTTTTCTAGCAAGGGTCTCAGGTTCTGACGCCCTCAGAAAATTTGCTCAGTGTGGTTGTATTTTGAGAATCAGATTTGCTGAACTTTTCGGATCCTTTTCTTGGAGATATATACACATTCATTCGTTTTCATGCCCTACTTATTTTGAAGGGAATAATTTTTTAGTGTTCTAAAAACTGATTTACTGTCAGAAGTCAATAGTTTTCGAAAATCATCAAAGGTGATTCTTAAACTGCAGGCGTTCCAAAAGGAAAAACAGATACGGGTTAGAGTGCAACCTTTCGTTTTTCACAGTTCAACTCATTTTAGTAGACGTAACGAGGGGAAATGTTGGTAACAAATCTCTCATTGCTTTTGTTGCCACGACATGAGCCAGCTGATTTGCCTTCCGTCTTGCCCAGGCAAAAGTCACCCCCAACTCCTCTCTAAACTGTCTAATTTCCCAAACGATGGTTGCAATATCCCACGGAAGAACTCATTCAGAGACACTGAGTTTTATAGCAAGCTGGTTATCCGATTCAATCAGATGCATTTTCATATCCACAAAATTGTTCCCAGAATTTTCTTATCCATTACATAGAGCACAGTTGTAAAAATAGAAACAACATGCATTTATCTTTTCCATTTCTAAAGATATAACAAAACACCTCGTGTAAATGTAACCATATAGCCATTACTTGAGTTTACGCATTCCTGCAAAGAATTTAGAGAAAAAGCCCGATTTCTTTTGCTTCTGCATTGTTAGAAATTTTCAAAATAAAGGAGTCGTTGTTTTGGTTTTGTA
>BPLS01000468.1:35000-42500 GCA_019656275.1 Rhododendron kiyosumense | reverse complement strand
GTAAAGCTGGTCCCACTGAAAGTGGAAGAAGCCGGTTCCCGAGCAGTAAGAAATCCAAATTTCCTGAAGAAAGCAAGTAGCTAGCTACGAAACGAAATGAAGACGCTTTTCAAGCCAGCTAGAGCTAGTATCCCCTTTCAGTAGAACAAAGAAGTAGGAGGCGTCCGAGGAACGAATGAGAATGTTCACTCCCAAACCAGCAATTATAAAAGAGAGTGCACCCCGGTCTCGGGCCTTTGACCTAACCTTTCTTGGACAGAAAGCTTACGAAGGAAGTAGCGGAATCAGTCCACTTCAGTGGAAGAAGTAAGGAGGTTTCCTAGCTAACCAAATAAGCCAAATAAGTCGCTTCGCTGCGCTTCGACATAGAAAAACAACAAATCCTAGCTCTGAAGTCAGTCCAGTCCCTCAAGGTGAAGAAAGCAAGTTCACTTCGTCCGTGGAACGTTAAATCTTCACTCTTCAGCCAGCCAAGCCCGGTGGGTATGTATTAGAATAAGAACTCCTAAGCAGGAAAAGGAGAAGGAAAGAAAGAGAACGCGCCCTAGCAGTACGAACTAATAAACTAAACCGGCCAGGCCAAGCCAGGAAGGAGTTAAACCAATCCAGCTAGAGCAAGTATCCTCTTTCATTGGTTGAAGGAAACAGTCCCCATCCGGGGAACAAACCAGTGATTGGCCGAGGACGAATATCTAATCTTAGCTTGGGAAAGGATTGATTAGTACAGACGGTAACTAACCTAAGGAAGGAATCCGCTATCTCCTTAAGAAGAAGAAAGCAGTAGGGAGTCACGCTTGCCCCGAGAACGCCCGACGGGCAGGTAAAGAAGGAGTGGTGCAGCGGTCGATCGAAGCGACTTTTGGATGAATCTCCGAACCCGGGAGCTAGTCCACGTTCAGGGGAAAGGAGCACCGTTGTTAGCGAAGCGACTTTTGATGAACTCCCCAACCGGTCTGTGTTCTCGGGCAGGAATCTGTTTCCTTTTCTTCCCTTATACATATAGACCATTATAGAAAGTCTATCTAATAGATAGGGGTCTTTCCGACCCTGTTTCTATGGCGATTTCTGTTTCCAGAAACCTTGAGTTTGGGTGGTGCCCTGATAGAGACCATTAGTCCGTTGATGGAATAGGCCTTAGTGAAAAGGACCAGTTGAGGGCTCCTCCGGCCGAGCGAAGCAAACTTAGTCTTTTTTGGAGGACTCTTGGGCCTCCCTTCCACTGATTGAAGATTCCTATGTTTTTTCCACATGCAGTGATATGAGTGAAAAGTCTATTTCTTTTTCCCAAAACAGTCCCGTCAAGGAAACCAATCTGTTTGTGCATCTGAAGTTTAGCGATTTTCTAATTGTTCTCGGGAGCTCTCCACGTTCAGTGGGAAGGATTCCCCTGCAAACAAGGAAGCAAGCCACCCCTTGCAGAAAGGTAAACAAGCTAGCCCCGATCGAGTGGGACTCTGACTATGAATCCTGACTCTTCAGCCGGTCTCCCGGAAGAAAGAGGGTAGGCCCCTGAAGAAGAAGAGCCTTTTGGCGTGCTGGGAAAACTCCTATTTTGCTAAATAAATAGGTAATACCTTGACTCCCTTCCCTCTCTCAAGGAAGGGCTTTCCCCTATCCTATCCTCTTAGAGTACCGGGTAAAAAGACTCCATCGATTGCACCTTCAGTTCCAAGTGCATCCAGTAGGAATCGAACCTACGCATTTACCTCTTGTATAGGTTGGGCTGGGCTAACCTTTGATCCCTGGATGCAGAACGAGTGAACTAGATGGTTTTTTGAAAGAGAGCTGCTGCCATCCCGCCTATTGTAGCCACGAAAACGTAACCAACCAAAACTAACCAATTGGACCTGAACGACAGGAATTGCCAAAGAAAGATAGATTGTAAGTAGTTGCTCACGAAGCGAAGATATTTAGTCACTTGTAGCCCATGAAGTACCCCTCCTCGATACGGAGTATCATATCGATAGTGCAAAGGCCTGGGCCCAGCAACCAACCTCTTTTTTGGTTGGGACAACGACCAAAGAACCTACGAAAGGGCATTTTCTGGGCTTAGCCCTATTCATTCAACACTTCCACTAATCAATCCTCTTTCCCCGATCGGTATGTTATAGAAAGGGAAAGGAAGGCCTATCTCCAGAGTCGAAGACAGGATCTCTTGCTACCTTCTCTCTCCGACGTTCAGAACAGTGGAGCTTTCGATCCGAAGACTGAATTTCGCTGCCAACCCTATGTCTGGTCAAAATTCTGAGAGGACAAAGAAATAGGAAGGGATGGTACGTCCAGATGTTTCCGAAACGACAAGGAAGGAGAAAATCAAGTAGAAACGATAGACGTCGGACTGTCAAATCTAGTGAAGCCCTAGGGCATTGGGATAGGGGATGGCAAGATTAGGATGGACAAGCGCTTGCCTCAACGGGAGACCAAGATAGGAGGATGGTGGGCAACCCGAGAACTTAGCAGCCAAATATGAGCCCGAATAAGAGATTAAGCCAGAAAGAAGAGATCATTCTTTAGCTAGCGCGGCAGGTAACCCTACTGCTGCTAAGATGCATTCCACGCTTTAGGAAGAAGGAAGATCTCACATAAGCTGACTCGAAAGTAGAGTGATGTCGTTAACTAACATCGGGAAAGACACGTGCTAGATCTAGACATCCTTGTCCACGACTAGACTAGACATTCTCAATAGCCTTCTCTTTCTCACCCTGATTTGTCTCTTCAGCGGGAAAAAGACGTGCAGGGAAATTAGAGAATGAATTCTATCTCTAGCTGTCTATACGACTAATGACTTCACTTTGGGCTACTACTTGAAGGGGGAGGCCCGCTTCACTCTAGAATACGAGCTACTATCCCTTCGATAACTAGGGATCATCAACTGAGGAAGTCAGATACTCTCTCTCGGGTAGGGTATGGAGTACCAAAAGTACCAATAGAAAGAGAAAGAAGAGCGGCATCTCAACCAGCCACAGCCGCATTAGCAGTTCGCGTGGAATCAGACTAAACCAAGGAAGACTGAGGTGACCAAGACGATGAGCTATTCAATTCAGACGAGGAATTTGACACAGGTTCCGCAAGGACTCATCCCAAAGAAGAAGAGCTAGAGGTGAGTGAGCCTACGAACGACCACCGCTTATCCAATTAATTGCCAATTGCGGCAGCAGACTCGAACCTGGAGTGAAGGCCAATATGGGCGGCTTTAAGTTGTCGACCGCAGACGAGGCTAAGATCTATCGCGAATTCAAAGCCGGGAACAAAGCGGAGAGATATATTGAAAGAAAGGCATTTTTGGTAGGATTTACTACCAATGATACAGGTAAAGTAAAGGATTGCTTTGCTTTCTAAATAAAGGGATTCGCGCACTGACTCAAGCAGGGGATTTGTCGAAAAGACTATCAGTTGATTCTCCAAGAGTAAGAAGGCATTCCCTCACAGCCTATCATGAATTCCGTTCTTCCCTCCTACTCCTCGTCCATTAACAATAGCAGTTGTCCTTCAAAGAGGCAAAGAGGCTATTCAAAGAGGGGATTGGTGCAAAGACCTTCTTTGTCCTTTCCTAATCGCCTATTGCTTATACTATTGATTCACTGTCCATCCGCCCATCCTATTCTCGTATTCGGCCTAACTCACAGGAAGATCTAAAGGCTATTAAATAGTCGCCTAAGCAGACGATGGACGAGACTCTGGAAGAGTGGCTTTCTGCTGAGGTTGCTTCTGACGGGCTTGTGAACAATTCGGTAAAAACCCCTAGTGAAAACTATGTATGTATAGTATAACCGCCGCTTCAAATCAATTGAATCAATGCAAGCAATGCTGTTCCCACATGCCTATTCATTCCTATTTGGTTGGATTCCTCGGTTCATCTTATGCCAACGATGGAATAGCCTGTTTTTCTAGCTATTACTTTCCTTCATTCAGGTATGGGGAGGGAATACGAAGGTCGAGTAGGCTTCGTCGGTTTGAGAAGGTGAACGACGAATCCGAGTGATCGAAGGTTCAAGTACTGAGCGAATATTCAAACGTCTATTCATGTGAGAACTTCTTGCCCCTTTGGTTGACACCACCTTAGCCTTAGTCAGTAAGGGAGGGGGGTGACTATTAGATAGGGACTCCGGAAGTTCATGGGAAGAGGTTAGTGGAAGAGATCATCTTTCCGGGGTTGGAGTCACCGAAGTGGACGATAGGCAAGAAAAGACACAGGAGTGGACCTGACAAGCATAAGATTCATTCAATAGCCAAGCAGGAGAGTATGCACCACTCCGAAGTACTAATAACTAAGTTGAAAAGAGAGCGGGGCAGGCCATAGACGAAAGTGAACTATAGACTACTTACCAAAGACCATAGGCAATGGACGAAAGACCAGCAGAAGGGCATTAGTCGCCGAGGAAGCAATTCACTCATAGTCCTGGCTTCGAACACATTAAATAAAAAGGAAGAGCCCACACCTACTCAGGATATCTAGTCTCATAGGAGACGAGCATAGCTACTCGGGCTGGGTAAGCTACCTTCCTTACTCAAATACCAATTACTTAAGGTAGCTTGCTCCTAAAAGCAGGAACGAGACAACCCTGGGGAACCTCCGACTGCACATGAGTTCCATAGCACTAGCTGCCTAAACTCAACAGCCAAGAACTGCTACCATGGCTTTCATAGCTTACTACTAGCTACTTAGCTACTAGGCTCGGAAGCAAACTCACTTGTTGAGCTAGGAGCGACCTTAAGGTATGAGGCTTATTCCCGTTAACAAACAAACTCCCGGCGGGAAGGCAAAGAAAGGTTTAAGAATTCCTCAATAAAGGACGAAAAAGCCAAGCGAACCCAGTCCTATACGCCGTAATGGATGAGACTATAGCTAATAGCAGAAGCTCAAGAACTCCATTTTCTCATACATATCAGACCATACAGACGATGAAGACGAAAGAGATATAACGTCTGGATCGTCTGATGCCTATGATTAGGAAGGAAGTCCAGACTTGCGTACTCATCCTATACGTCTATCTGCCGCATCACCTGATCTTGTACTAGCTAAGCTAATAGAAGAGGAATCACTCGAGCTCGAGTTAGGCGCCTGGACGAAGGTTGAAGAATGATTCTAGCTCAGCTGGCATCAGGATTTCATTTCACACTAGCCCAAAGGCAAAGATAAAGAACCCTTAATCAAACTAAGAGGCAACGAAGGTTTGGAACCCTCAACCAGGGGGAGAGCTATTCTTGTACATATACTCATCTGGATACCGAGCTACTAGACTAGAAGAGGAATGCCCCTATTTATGCATTTCTTGTTGCCTTTCCTTATGCCTTTAGTTTAGGCGGGAAGAGCGAACTAGTCTCTTACACAATTAGTAGGACACGGAGGAACAACCTATTTGACTTCTTTCTTCCGTCGTTGACCCATGATCAATGGCTGGACCATGCTCTTGCCTTTAGGCCCGCCCACTACCAACCTCTTAATGTCGGGATATCCGGGGTTGCCACCTAGCACCCGCTTCACTTCAGACAATATCTTCTACACAGCGGAAGCAGCAATGCATAGGATAATAGGTAGCAGCTCTCCTCCTTAGGATAGCGCACAATGGGGGCTCTGTCTATGATAGCACTTCCAAGGCACTTCGATGCACTCAACTTACTCAACTACCAGCCCATTAAGGAAAGGAATGTCAGTCCTAAACCTATAAGAGATATTCTTTCTTCTACTACACGCTTGGGGGATCCGATCAACCAAGGAAAAAGTAGTAATGTCATGTTGATGCCATCAGTTCTTGGTTCTTTGAATGAAATTCCAAAAGAGAGGGCCCCGGTAGAAAGATAGAAATCGTGTTCGGGCACCTACCCTAGGTAGGTCCTCTCTTCTCTATATACAAAATCCCCATACCTCTCCTTGTCTTCAGAGATAGGGAACTCCAAGCCCATCAACATACATTCGTTCAAACTTTCAACGAAAGATTTTCGTTTTGCTTCTGGCACTCTTTCAACATGCCTTTTTCTCTAGCTCATTTGGTCCATCTGCTCTATTGCTATA
Source organism: Rhododendron kiyosumense (assembly GCA_019656275.1). NCBI lineage: Eukaryota > Viridiplantae > Streptophyta > Magnoliopsida > Ericales > Ericaceae > Rhododendron > Rhododendron kiyosumense. The sequence goes on along the minus strand of BPLS01000468.1, from coordinate 36,487 downwards.
GCTTTTTGGGGTAGTTATTCATTCTTTCCAAAGAATAAAGAAAGTATAGCTTAGAGGCCCTTCGCGCTCTTGTTCTAGCTAGCTTTAGGGCCCCTCGTCCACAAGGATAGAAGAGAGAAAGAGCAGCCGAATGCACTGCCCCTTCCATCGCTAAAAGAGAAGAACGAAGCGATGGAAGATCGCTGAGTTAATGGGATGCTAGCGCTTTACTAATATCATATCAAGGTTAGGGGACTCTATCCATATCTAAAGAATCTGCCAAAGAGCCTTCTTCTAACTAGGAGAGTAAGCAAGCTACCGGAAGCGACTGGCTCCCCCTTTCAATTTACTATTCCTTCTTTTCGTTCTACTTAGGTGGAGCAATCCGAACTCTCGACAGAATATAAAAGAAGACCCAAGGCCTGTGTAGACACCTCAACGAACTCATGTGGACACTCCTCAGCCCGAGGACAATCTCTCAAATACACATGTTGATGTTGACCCGTTTTTCTTTTCTTTGCTGATTCCTCTCAATGAAATTTTCCATGTTGCACTAAGTTACTTACGGATGTATGCATGCGGTCCGGGAACACTTTGGGGTGAACACCCATCCGAACAAGTAGGGTCAATAGTTCAGCATTTAGGCCGTAACATTTAGCAACAAAAAAATATTTCACCCAACAAGTGCTCTCCGAACCAAGCTAGATAGTCTCCTATCACTAGGCTCACCAACCAACCTGGACTTTTGATTCTTATTATTCCTACCGGATATCAAAACCATAAGGATTGTTTCCAGCCATGAGCGCCCCTATGACATAAGCGCTCTTGGGTGGGGTGGGCCATCACATCATTCGCCAGGTCTTTGAGTGCCCGTCGTACCACGTGGTTGGTGCACTAGGCTGATCGAGACTAGACTTTTCGGATCTGGCACCTGCGCCCGGCCCGATCTGCCAGCTCTTAGTGGCTCTACGTCCGGTCGTGCGTGGTATGTTCGCGATTCATACAAATGGAACGCATCGCGTACTATAACCTTCCTTTTTTGGGCTGGGCCGTTCCATCAAATCTTTGAGAAGAGGCCCAATCTCGTATTTGATGGTCGGCGTGGCGATAGGCTTCGCTTCTACGACTGCCTTCCCAGCTGTTGCAAACACTGAGCGAGAACGGTAAGGGGCGAAGTACACCTCTTCCGTATAGGCAGGTAGTAACCTAAGCTTTTAGAGTCTGTTCAAGGGGGGAGCCCTCTTATCTATCAATGGAAAGATCCCCATGTGTGGCGTGATAAGGAATCCTAGAAAAGATCGATTGAGACTCCCTCCACGGTCCCACGAAGATCTCTACGTACTTGTCCAGTCCAGGACAAGTGAGATCTTCCGGTCTGCGTGCGTGGGAGCAGCTCAAACAAAGAAGAGTCTGGTCCGGTCTGAATTCAGGCACGGTCCGCCCGTCTGCTGCTAGGTCCGGGAATGGCGCCAGGCGAGGGCGCCGCTATGCCCCGCTGCTCTGCTGCG
>BPLS01000468.1:27500-32500 GCA_019656275.1 Rhododendron kiyosumense | reverse complement strand
CTAATAGCATAAAAACAGATCCAAGTAAAGTATAAAGGAAAAACTGATATGCTGCCTTGATCTTTCTTTGTCTCGAACCCCATACCCCTATAATAATGGTAGAGTAAGGGGTGGCCCCAAAGCGGAATTGCCCGGTGGTGGTTGGTCGAAGCTCCAGTAGGTAGCCACTCCCTTCTCAGGGAACCGTACGTGAGACTTCCGCATCATACGGCTCCGTCCCGAGCTTCCCTCGTCGGCCCTTGTCATTAGACCACTATCAATGCATATATTTTAAGCCTGGACTCTCGAATCTTTTGCTTTTCGAGTGGTGGCGAACAATGCTGCTTTCGGTGCGGGAGATGCCCGCCCGTAGGGCCCGGCCTGCTTCCCGCCCGAAAGAACCGCTCACTAGCTAGCCGAACTAGTTGGGGCCCGATCTGGAGACATACTGAAAAGCATGCCTTTCGAACCGAACGCAGCGCCCGTCTTCCAAATCAAAAGAAAAAATGGGCTCGTTGGGAAGAAAGATGGAGTGCGGCCTGTAGAGCACATGTAACGCACAGTCGGGTTGCTCACGCAGCGGATCTCTCTATCTATAGATAGAGAGAGAGAGGTGTGAAAGTAATAGCCTTATGTTATGGCCGCCCCCGACTTATGGCCTTTACGCGACTACTGTGATGTGAGCGGTTCAAATTGCCTTGATCTTTCCCAATCATCCTGGCCGGAACTTGTACGCAGCACTTGTACGGAGGTGTATGCATGAAGGTTTGGAACTCTTTTCTTATCTGAATCTTAAGGACAGGACCCTACCCTATTCTCGAACCCTCTGCCGAGCTCTACCCTGCCCGCATTTCCTTTTGAAGGGGGCCATGTCTCCACCTGCTGCCAACAGTCTTTCTTCGGAATTCTACGGAGCGGGTCGATCTTCCCCTCCCGTTTGTTTTAGCAACTTATCCTAAGGTCTCCTCGCCAAGAGCTCCCCGGGGACGACAGAGGAAGCAACCCGCCTGCTGTGACGGGGCGGCTTTTTTCTTTCACAATAAGACCTGGACGATTATCCCTACCCTCGGTAGCTTACGAGTTTACGTCCATCCCTGGTCGGATACAGTTTCCTTTCGATTTCTCCCTTGTAGCCGTTACCCGAATTCGCGCAAGTGTGTCCACACCCCCCAAACTGACTTGAAGAGGAATCCTTTCTCGCGAACAAACACAACCCCTACACACACCTAGGAGCACCCCTTCCTGCATATCCATACAAGACCCGAGTAGGCAGGTCGAGGTCCTACGAGGTACCCACTACTCGGAGTACCCTCCCAAAAGGAAAAAGATGTGTCTGTCAGGTTCGCTTCTTCTTAGTTGGGTTGGGCGGGTTCGACCAGAAATGCTATGCTTACACACAAGACTACCCCTCTTCCCGAAAGCTTCGCGGGGACTACTTTACGACGACGGACGACCGCCCGTAGGGGGTTTACTGCACAAGGCCCCTGCAGAGGAAAAGCTTTCTCCCAGCGAATAGAAGATGCTCAGCTCCGCACAACATAGGGATTAGCACGCTTTCGAAAAAAACATAGAATAGTAGAAGATCCAGCATGCAGAACACGGCGATCATTAGAAATTCACAAATTAGAAATGCTATAATATACTCTTTCCCATAACTTCTCATACCAGACCAACCCACTAAAATGCAAATAGGGATCAGAAATGTGGTCAATATCACGAAGAATAAAGAGATACCGTCTATACCCAAATAAAAATTGATGTTTTCATAAGGAAGCCATCGAAGGCTTTCCACAAATTGAAATTTGGCCGTAGAAGGATCGAATTGTATCCAAAGAACAAGGGAATACAAAAAAGTAATAAGAGAGGCGCACAGACCAATCAATCGTATCAGTCGTATTCTTGAATTTGGAATAAAAAGAAGAAGAATGCTTCCTAGCACGGGACACAGAATAAGACCACTTAGATCGAAATAGCATTCACAGAAATGTTCTAACATAGAGTATAATGGAATATGGAAGAGATTAGTTGACAACAGTCAAAAGAAGGGTGCCTAATTCCAATACAATAGGGGTCTATCAGTGCAAGTCAGCTGAACACCGTGATTGATGAGTGGGTAGGTAGGTCCCAGATCAAGGGCGGTGGTTTCTTTTAGAAAGATCAAATTTCCCAAAGAAAGGGCTATCGCGGCCATCGCGCCCAAGACTTTTGAAGATAGCATTGAGACTATCCTCCGAAAAGTCCTGGCCTTTTATGGTCTTGAGAAACCGGGCCCCGTCCACAAGCCAGCCCCTACCCGGATCAAGCTCCTCCATCCGTAATAGGATTCGGCTTTTGCTCTGAAAAATGGATTCTGCCTTTTCCCAGAAAAGATCCATTTCAGGGAGCTCCCCCTTTCCCCTGTACTTACAGAGGAGCTGTAAATAGATTTGTGAGACGCTCTCTCCACCAATTCGGGGTTCTTCCAGGGGGGCGTCGCCCAAAGTAGGGGGAGCGGGCGAGGGAACTTCCACTAGTTGTGGATCGGGGACCTGCGGCAGCGCCTCCTGACCCGCGTTCAAAGTAGCTGCTGCGTCTTGTAAAAACGGAAAAACCGCGGCAAAGAGCTCGGATACCATTGGATAACTCTCATTTCTTTTTCACTCTGCTTTCGAGCTGAGCTAGCAAGAAGACTTTTTGTTGTGGCCGATTAGGTTGAACTAACCAAGAAATACATGGGAGTGAAGGGGTCGATTCTTTTCGATGAAGTACCCACGGAGCGGTACACGGAACACCAACGCAATCTCGAATAAGAAAAGAGAACAAAGCAGCGCTTCTTTTAGCCTAGGTCAACCATTGGTGGAGGGGCTTTTGCTTCCGCGAAGGCCTTCTTTCGTGCACATCTCGCTTTGTTCATTTATGCAAATAAATTGCAGAACTCAACATTTTTTTCGTTTTCTCTACGCTATTCGATTAGCAGCGCGTTATGCCAAAAAGAAAAATGGGCTCGTACTTGCTTCTGCGCCAGGACAAGGGCTAAACTGGGATCATTCTCGAAGGATCTGTTTTTAGTGTTATTTCACAATTGCCCATAAGTAGTTATTACTGTTTTCGATTCTGTTCATGCTTCAGACGATCTGGCTAAAACCCTGCTATGAGGTTCGTATGCGCAAAACCGAGTTGTGGCAAGATAGGTTTTCCTTCTGCCCAACTAGACAAAGGAAAGACTAAGCCAAAAGCAGTAGTATGATTATTGGCAGATGGTCGAGCAATCAGCGGGCAGGCATAGGTAGCCGACAGCAGCAATCGACCGAGCAGCAAGAGAAAAGAAGGACCAACGACGATCAAGGAAGAGAAAGCGGGAGCACTAAATGAGATAGTGGAAGAGTTTTTTCTCTGCTTATGCTATTGGTTTAAATCTACTGCGTCAGTCCTTTTTCTTTTCTATCGGTAGAACTGACGTACGTGAAAAGTTTCTTGCGGAGCCAACAAAGGATCAGCAGCGGGCAAGTACCTGCCTGCCACAATCCTTACTAGTTTGCTCTTCTGATGGTTCATTTTTGTTCTAAGAATAAGGCTGGGTTCCTTTCCAAAGATAGTCAGTAGTTTGGGCTTGGCATAAAAACATGGAAGACGGGGTGAGTTTTCCTTATTCTAGGTCGGTCAGTTCGATCCAGCAAATTCGAAATAGGAAATTTTTGGAGTTGTATTCATTGTTTTTGTCATCGTTCTTTTTTGTTTTTGGTAGTACAAGAAAGATAGAAGTAGTAGTTGTTTGTGACAGCAAGTGAATTTCAGGTTTGTTGGGCGTTGGAGAACGGCGGATTCTCTTTATATACGAGATATTTACGCATGGGCAGGTTGCCAACCCGGGGGAGAAGAGCGGCAAAGCGAGAACTCAGCAATCGATTCGGAATCAAATCCATAAATCAATCAATCACAGTCAAAAGTCAGAAGCTGAACACAGACGAAATATCCCGACGTAAACCAGGAAAAGTCTTTTGGTTAGGCCTGTACTACTTACCGGCAAAGGAGATTGGTCAACATCACAACTTCCTTTTGTTCACAAATACAAATACTACTTGAGACTCTCTCTTCCTATTCGCGTTTCCTCTCGGAATGAACAAAAAGCAAGGGCCGCCCTTCCTCGTATCTTCATGTCCATCTCGTCCAGTCCATTCCGTTGAATACTCATATATCTTTCTCCGCCTCCCCCGACAAGGGGAACAGATCCCAAAACATGGTTTGAGTTGTGGTCTCAGGCACCAGGCCAGCCGGATCGGGGAGATACCTTTTTTCCCCCTCTCATTTGCAAATAGCAAAGGATTCAATCCAGCCGTAGGTTCCTGAAGGAGTTCAAGGACGTGATGCCTGAGGAGCTCCCTAAGCATCTCCTGCCCAGGAGTGGCGTGGACCATGCGATTTTTCTAGTGCCGGGTGCCAAACCACCGGCGCGTGCTCCCTACAGGATGGCCATTCCGGAGCTATAAGAGTTGAGAAAGCAGCTTACGGAGTTGATTGATGCTGGGTTCATCAGGCCTTCCAAAGCACCATTTTGGGCACCAGTGCTCTTTCAGAAGAAGCACGATGGGAGTCTACGGTTATGTATTGACTATCGGGCTCTCAACAAGATCACCATCAAGAACAAGTACCCTATCCCTCTCATCGCCGACTCATTTGATCAGCTGAGTAAGGCGAGGTCTTTCTCTAAACTTGACTTAAGGTCCGGCTATTATCAGGTGCGGATCAAGGAGGGGATGGGGCGAAGACAATGTGTGTCACTCGTTATGTATCTTTCGACTTTCTTGTCATGCCATTTGGCCTCACCAATGCGCCGGCAACGCACCCTCATTCATGAGGTGTTCCAGGAGTACTTGGACAAGTTTGTTGTGGTCTATCTTGATGACATTGTGGTCTTTAGTTCCTCGTTGGAGGAACATGTGAAGCACTTGAAGCTTCAAGTGCCACACCTCTGCCTGAACCTATAGTAGAATCTCCACCTGGAGGTTATGATGAAGACACGGAATATAGCTGAGGTAGGATAA